>PVHX01017849.1:0-38773 GCA_004024805.1 Geosciurus inauris | reverse complement strand
TAGTCAAGAAAATCAAATGTACCATTGCTGAATGTGAGCAGATTATTTTTGTTTTACTCTCTAAAAAATCCCCACAATCTAACCATATTTACATAGCATTTACATTATACTAGTTATTATGAGTAATCTAGAGATAGTATAAAAGTATGCAAGGAGATGTGTGTAGGTTACGTGTAAATACTATGCCATTTAGAAAAAAGGGTTTGAATATCTTAGATTTTGGTATACACAGTTCCCAGGAACCAGTCCTACTTGGATCCTGAGGAATGACAGTAATATATTTAGCTACTCACTTCCTCAATGAGGTGAAACATAATTCTCCAATCCTTTAAGAATGGCCTATTTGAAGCACCTTGTTTCCTTCAAAAAATTGAAGTAAAATGAGGTGTTTATTTTATGGGGTAGAAACCTGGCCAACACTTCCTGAGCCAAGTGATCAGGGTTAAAATCCTCAGTTACTAGCCCATTCCTTTGATGTGATGTGACAATATTGGCTTTTCCCTTTCGTGGTTATTTTGCCCCAAACCCATAATCACTGTGTTACCATGAGGGGAAAAAAAAATCCATATTGAGTTACTTTCTACAAAACACCTCACCAGTACTCCTCAAAGTGTCAAGCTCATCTAAAATAAGGAAAGCCTCATGAGCTATTATAGTCCTGTAGGTCTTAAAAAGATATAATGACTTAACACAATGCAGATGTGACTCTGAAACATGACTCTGAGATATGGCGACTATGGAAAACCTAAGGGGGGAAAAATGGAATTTAGTAAAAAGCCCACCTGAAACCCAAATTTTGCTTGAAATTTCCATGTCATGACTTCTTTATAGTTAAGAGACCTCACATACTGAAACTTCTTTATTTAGTGAATAAAATAAAAAGGATTTATTATCACTTAAAGTTCATTTCTCATATCACTTAAGGTTCTAAAATTTTGAAAATTAAAAAGGAAAAACTACAAAATAGTTTTACTGGAATAACTTCACTACAACTCAAATATGATTACATTTGTTCAGTTATCATTTATCTTTGTAAAACTACATTAATTTAAATTTTACTTACAAAGTATACATCTCTATTACTCTAAATCATACTTGTTTATGAAGACAGGGGAACATTAGATTTGTCCATCATCTGCCACGGTGTTTTAAATGCCAGAATTACAAAAATATCAAAAAACAGAACATAAGATGGAATGTGAAATACTGGAAAGATTACTGAAAAAAGGTAGCCACTGCAGTAATGTACCTAAATCATTTTTGTGATTGAAAAAACTGGCAAAGAAAATGATTTCTAATAGTATGATGTATGTTTTGAGTTTACCTATTGACTTCTAATATTCATGATTCCCATCCTCAACTGGTAGATTCTTCCACATTGTCCATTTGTCTCTTTTTAAAAATAATGGACTGTAGCTTCTCAAAATATTTAAAAATTATTATTAAGTTTCTATGTTCTATTCTTTGGCAGTTTATAACTCAGGAAGAATGGAGTAAATGTGCTGAAACAAAAGACAATGAAAACTAAAGAAGTTTCTTAATCTGAGAGAATAAGATTAATATCAATTGCCTATCTTTATCAAGGATAAATTATCTAGTTTAAGAACCATTCCTTGGCTCAAATTTCAATCAGATATGTACACAACCATAAATTCTGTACCACCAAAAAGAGTAGGGAAACGATGTCCTTAAAATTGAATGTATATTTTATACATTAGCTTTTGAATAACTCATTCTTCAAGACACATTACCAACTCCTTATTTTTTCTTTATCATAGTGTTATGGGTGCCATCTATCTTATTTCTTATTTGTATTCCATATTTATATGTCATTGTAATAGACATACTTTCATTGACCTTTCAAATTATTTTGCAAATACTTACTTTAATAGCATAGGCAGATAAATGAATACAACTTACCCAGTTATACAAATAGTAATTTTGATAAATGTCATATATTGATGTTAACTACATATTTGTTTGCTTTTTTTCAGACGGAGAGTCTTAATCCTTCCTTTTATATTTCAATAAGTAGAGTTTAATACAGTATATAAATTGTGACTTCAAATACTTGTATTTTGCATAGAATACTGAATTGCAACACAATACTCAATGATATAAAATGAAAAGTTTGCTCTTGTTTAAAATAATCGAAAACTAGACCTGATCATCATATAAAGTAGTGAAAAATAATGTCTCCAAAGACATTCAACAATAACAAATGGGAAATAAGTCAATCACAGAAATTGATCCAAATATATATGGGAATATAATCTGTAAAAACATTGTTAGTTTAGTGGAAAAGATGTAATTGTTTATACGTATACAGAGGAACTACTGAATACCAATTTGGAAATAAACAAAGTTGAAAAGTTATGAACATATAATTGAGATAGTTTGGAGTCTTAAATGTTAAAAGTGAATAAGAGAAGGAAAAGTTTAGAAAAATATCTAGCCATATTCCTAAATAACAATAAGTTTGGGAGTGACTTTTTATCATTAACTCCCAAGTTTTCAAATGTGCAAATATTAAAATGAAATTTAATGGTTGCATTAAGATAGGTTGGAAATCATAATCTAAAGTATATATATACACATATTAATATTATAACAATTATATTCATATTATTATTGTCAAATGATTATATACTCTATACTATATTTAAGTTTTTATGGGTGTTTCACCTCTGGAACAATGGGGAAAAATGAGTTAAAACAGAAATTTTAGCTTCTCTAAAAAGAAATACAGGTAATTTTATTATGCAAACATTTAATTTTTCAGATGTCAAATTCATAAAATCTATCTAGATGCCAGAAAAGAAAATAAAGTATAGATGAGTTGTGACATAACGCAAGTGAAAATTTTGCAAACTGATAAAATAGTGGAAGTGTCCATGACCAAATTCACGTTAACTTGTGTATGAACTGTAGGCTAAATGTTGAATTTTTTAATTTCATAGTGGATCTAAAGCTTCTCCACACAATTTCTTAGAATGATTATCTTTTCAAATTTAAATTACTCTTGTTTCTTGGTAAAATAAATATTGGCCATATATATGAGTCTATTCCTTTGCCTCTGATCCATGTAATGATCAACATATTTTTCTTTATTCTAATACCACAATGTTCAGATAGCTGTAGATTCAGGGTAAATTTTAAAATCAAAGTAAAATCTTCAAAGTGTGAAAATTTTCAAAAAATTTTAAAATATGCTAGGTTATTTGATTTTCTAAATGCATTTTAGAATTAGCTTGTGACTTTTTAAAAAAATAAATACTCATTTTGATTAGGATTGGTTGAATCAGTAAATAAATTTGGGTAGAGAATACCATGGTAAAAATATTCATTCATCCAATTTATAAGCAGGTAATCATTATTTAGGTTGTTATATTGGATGGGGGATATGTGTGTAATTAGTATATTTGAGTCGAGGCTGGTGATTCTGTGGATCATCCTGCAAGGAAAACAGTAGCTTCCTACAGCAATGAATTATATAACCCAAAATGCTATTAGTACTCAGGTTGAGAAATTCTTATCTAAATTGTATATTATACCATCCTATGATATTAAAGCAGTTCTGTTAAAGCATAATTATCTTAAATCAGTATACTTCTACTTTCTCCTATCATATGCACTTATTCTCCATTTTCTTTTGCAGGTATTAAAATTCTCACAGAGCATCATTTGTAATTTTGTTTCAACTGATTATTTAAAAATGATTATAACTGAGAAATATATTTTCTATTTACCCATATCACTTTCTCTGACCCTTTATTCCATTGGGTATATCTCAATCCCTTTATGGTATCTTTTCACTTCACCATGAAAAAATTCCTTTGACTTTTCTTACATGCATTTCTATTGGCTATACTTTCATTCTGAGCAAGATTGTATTTCACTTTTATTTTAAAAATATACCTTTATTTGTTCAGAATTCTAAGTTGACAATAGTTGCTTCTTTTTTATGTTGTTTTCTCAGTCTTGAATAGTTATTGATAAAAAGTTTAGTGTCATGATATACCATTGTTCCTTTCTATATAGAATCTATTTTCCCCTACTGCTATTAATTCCATTACTTGTATTCAACTATTTTTTATGATGTACTTTAGTTCTTTTTATGTTTACTATTCTTACTGTCCATTCTTGTGTATGTGGATTTCTAAATTCCATCAACTTTATATAATTTTCTGCCATTATTTCTTCAAATATCATTTTCTGCATCACCCCACACATTTCCTAGTATTCTTATTACAATTCTTTTGACTGCCAACTTTTGTCCTTCAGATTACAGAGGCTCTGCTAATTTTTTAGTATCTGCCTCCTTCTATACTTTGAATACTTCTCATTACTTTCTTTAAGTACATTGATATTTATTTTCATCTGCAGTATATAATCTACTGATAATCTTTTCTAGTTTAATAACATTTTAGATATTTCATTGTTCATTTATCATATAACAATTATGTATTTATTATATATGAATAATAATATAACAATATAACATAAGTTATAAGTTAAGTTACCTGGGATCAATTTGCATCCAGGTTTGTGTGAAAGCTGACCACTCCCTGATGCTAATGCAGTCCCGCTACTAAAATACTGTTGTTCTGTGGATTCTATCTAATGCCCTGTGCATTATGAGGTCTCTGCATTCTCCTTAGTGGAAACAGTTCCCAGCCCTGTGTGAACTGTAGGAATTGTTTGATCAACTATTTTTCAGTGGGTCACTTTTGGCTTTGGCATTTTAATTCACTCATGCACAGATTGTCTGCCAGTATTTACTTAAGGGGGAAGGTTCTCTGGAAAGTTTTTTTTTTTTAAATCTCTCTGTGTGCAGCCCCTTAAGTTCCAGTATTCTGCTACACAAATAATAGCTAACTTGGCTTTTCCAAACTCCAGTATCTGTCTCCTTATCTCAACAAGACTACTAGACTCTAACTTCACACTACCCTTGTTGGCATTTAGTGACTCTTGCAGTAACCTAGGACAATATTAAGATTTTCCTCGTCTGTCTTCTCTCACCTCTCAGGTATCACAGACCTGCAAGGCCTGTTGTCCAGTATCAAAAAAAAAAAAAAAAAAAAAAAAAAAAGCTTTGTCCAGTGTTCCACAGTGTCCCATATATCTGTGATGAGATTACAATTCCTGAAGCAGGTAAGATTCTTTGGGAAGTTTTATAAACTTTATATGAACTGGAATACTTTCTGAGCTTTTAAACAAATAGCTGACATCTTAATTTCTGGATCTTTTGTATGAAAATAAATGTGGCTCTCACATTTTATTAGAGTAGGTTTTATTAATTTTCTCTCTAATGGTTAGGGAGAGGAGGAGATAGAAGAATGTTAGAGGATAAAGTTAGGAAAAATAAGTGCAAGAGATCTATCGTACAGCAGGGTGAGTATAGTTAATGTTATAGTGTATTCTTGAAAAAGGCAATGACTTTATGTTCAGTATTCCAACTAAAACATTGATAACTGTATGAGGGCAATGCATTGTTATTTAGCTAAACTTAAACATTGCACTATACATACATTTTTTGAATAAAATGTGTACGTGGTAAAACATATTGTTACCAATTTAAAATAATTAAATATAATAAATGAAGTGTTTCCTCTCTTGATCTCTTCTACCTTCTATAAATGCTCAATTTCACACAATATTCTCCCATATGAAATACAAATACACACAGAAGGCACTCACAAAATGAATGAACTTATGATAAAGTTACTTGTGATATTCTGTTGCCAAATCACCATCTCACTTGGATAATCAGCAGAATTTGACACTAGGTTATTACCCACTGAAGCATAATCTTCACTCTTCCTTCAGAATATCACTTTATCTTATTTTCTATTTATATTGAATGGGTGGCTTCTACTCTGATTTTTTTATTGTTGATCTTGGAGAACTCTGTGGCTTAGTATTTAATCATCTAATATTCTATACCTATGCTTTCTCCTTTGTTGATCTCATCTAGTTTCATGTATGCATGTACCATTTATAAATACATCTCAAACATTGGTATCGCCAACTACACCTTTTATTTATACTCTAAATTCATATAGACAAATATTTGCTAAATATTTCTACTGAAATTTCTCTAAATATTAAAGTTACTATACAAGTTACTAAATTTTCTTTCAATCCCAAAGGAACCCCCACTCATATTCTTAGCTAATTTAATAGTAGTGATATCCTTTTCAACTCCTTTTCTTTATCCTTTTGCATCTTTGATAACCACTCTGCAGTGCATTTGGAATTAACCATGGTATTGCCTTCAAAATACATGCAGGAGCCAACTGCTACTCTCTGCTGTTTATTACTACCACCTGATACTGTGCAAACCATTGTGATTTCTTGAATGCAACATATTTATTGAATTAGTATATTTAAATTATTCTAAGCTTAGGTACTTCAATAATATTCACTGAATTTTTGGTATATCCCATATTAATATATCAATAACCCTGTACATTCAGGTTTATTATTAGATTGGTCATAGTTTATTTCAAGGCAAAATAAAACTGTCTAATTAGTTTTGACTAAAGATTATAATTTGTATTGAAAACAGTTGAATGCATCTCATGGAACATAAAAATAGGAAATAGAGTGCGAACTCATGTAGGAATAAATAAGGAAATGACAAATTGTAAAGATTTATCATGTTTTTTAACTTATGAATTACATGAATTTCTGCTTTATTATTCTTTGTTTTGTCATGGACTTTACTGTAACTTTTCCCTCCACCAGCTCTGGATGTCTGATTATCCAGGTCCAGAGTCATTAGATCTTTATGTTAAGCTTTTAATATCATGATTTCACAAAACTTGTATGGACCATTCTCTTTAGAGTATTTATGCTTATTCAGCAAGTTGTCTTTGGTTCCTTACCTGCAGTCTCAGAATATAAAAAAGAACCTCACAGGCCTCAAAGGATCTAAGAAGTGGGTAATGATAAATAGATATTTGAAATACAAATATATTTTGACATAATCACCTTCATATAATAGATTTCTGGGAAAGAGAATCATCAGGAGTCTAAGGAATTTTCCCAAGTTCATACAACTAAACTGTGATCATGTGACCTTTATTTATATAATAATGAAATAAAATTATCAAATTTATTTTTAGAATGAATCAGTTTACATAAACTTTTGCCTTTTAAGAAAATTGCTATCCTAATCCAAGGCTGATATTCAGGTTACACTAGCCTAAAGAATGATGTGAGTAGTTTGCCATCTTTCATATAAATTTGAAACATTGTAAGTAATTGTCATAAAGAGTGCTTACCTGTTAATTCAAGTTTTCTGTAAAACCCACTCTAGGATGATGCATAAAATATGGGTAATGTTCTTTTTGTCTCTCTCTGTCATTCTCTCTCTGTCTCTCTCTCTCTGTCTCTCTCTCTGTCTCTCTCTCTCTCTCTCTCTCTCTCTCTCTATATATATATATATATATATATACACACACACACACATATATATATTTGTAGTCTTTCAGTTTTCGTTTAGATAATGTAAATGAGGTTATTAAAGCTTTGCTAATATAAAAACACAACCTTAGTGACATATTTTTGCCACAAGTCTTTCAAAATTTGATAGAACAAGGGAAAAATGTAAATAAGTTCAAGAATTCATAGATTTGCAAATTCTGGAAATATATATAAATTCAAGAAAACTGGAAATTTTTCTCTGAAAGTAGAATTTAACAAAATTGACTTACTATGAAGATTTTTGCCCTATTCTAATGAATAGGATACAAAAGATAGTTCTGTATTCAAAACAACATCAATGATTTTTGCAAAAATAATGAAGATTATGTTTATATACTATAATTCTATTTTTCCAGAGAAGTTTTTTTAAATAAAATATTTATAAAGACCACTTGAAATACATATCTGTATGGACACAGATACATTATTCTTTGAGTGAAGAAACTTTCAGATTGAAATGTAGTACAGAGACATTCAGGGAGTATGAAAATTATCAAACAGAAAATATCAACTGTGAAAAATGACTTGAAGATGTATTTAAGAAAGTAAATTAGGTGAAGAGGGGAATATGTTAGATTTAATTTTTTTTTCAAAAACATAAATTGCAGCTTATGTATTTCCTCCAGATTCTGTACTCATATTTTTAATATGCAACTTCACATTTTTGCTGGTTTGTTCATTAATAATTCAAAATAACTATTTGCATAATAGAATTTTGTTCATCTTCCCTTCAACCCAGTTGAATTTAGTTATAAGTGTTTTGTATTCCTGTGCTGTGCCGTGAAGTTTTTATCTAGCACATATTTACAAAGTATTGTAGTTACTGATGTATTTTGTTTTGTTTCCTTTTCTCCACAAAACTGAAAGCTACTGCAGAATACTTGGGATATGTCTTAAATGCCTTTGTATGTCTAGTATCAAGCATAGTGCCTAGCAGATAGTAAAAAATTAATTAATATTGGTTTCATAATGTTGAGAAGAAACTTCATATGATCTTGCATATTAAAAATATGAGTACAGAATCTGGGTGGTAGGTAAATTAAAACAGATACATATTAGACACATATATACGTCTAAGCTCTGGTTGAGTGAAAACTTGCATTTATGGTGATAAGAGATGTGGCAGCAATCTGTGGGAAGAGGAGAATGTGTCCATTTTAGTTTAGACATTTGAAATAATAGCACAATGTGCCTTACCTCAGATTTCTTTAGATTGTGCTAGGATTGGGGAGATATTACCCCTTACTCCAGGGATGCATACTGGATGGTGATACACAGTCCCTAGAACTCCAGGAAGAGGAAGTAACTTATGCAGGATCTTGGAGGTAAAAAGTATAGTACATGTGGGTTATTAGGTATTCAATCTGATTGAGCAGGCATGATGATCTAGGAAGCTGTATTCTCCATTTTACAAGGCAAGTGCTCTCTCTACAGTAGCTGGAATCATAGAAAATCAGTTTTCATTTTATAAAAGATTTTATTATTATTACATTAATGTAGCATTGAATTTAAAATCAGATTTTAATATGAATAATCTCTTCCTTCAAATTATAAAATAAATCATTTGAATTCATTGTGTAGGCGTGAGAACCATTGACTCACTCCTATATAGGAAAAAAAAAAAGAGTTATATACCGGTAATGTATTTGTTTAGACCAACTCTCCTTCCTTCCTCCCTCTCACCTTTCCTTTTTTCCTTTGTCCTTTCTTCTTGCCAGCCTGTTTCTGCCTTTCATTTTGCCAGCATAGCAATTCATTTCTTTTCATTTTCATGAGGATTACTTTTCATAGGTAGAATGATTTCTCATCCTTCATACTCCTATCACTGACTAGAGTGTTATGGTTTGGATGTGAGGTATCCCCTCAAAGTTCCTATGTTAATGAGGGAATGTTCAGAGATAAAGTGATGGAATTGTGAGATCTGTAACCTAATTAGTTCATCCTAGTTAGAATGGATTAGGTGATAACTGTAGGCAAGTGGGGCATAACTGGAGGAGGTAGGCCACTGGGGCCATCCCTGGAAGGAAGCATCTTCCCTGCAGTCCCTTCCTCCTCTTTCTCTGCTCTGTGACCATGATTCCAACAGGGCTCTTCCTCCATGATGTTCTTTCTCATCATGGGCCCAGAACATTTGATTTGACCATCTGTGGACTAAGAACTCTGAATCACAAGACCCAAATAAGCTTCTCCTCTAAGTTGTTCTTGTCAGGTATATTGGTCATAGAGATGAAAAAGCTCACTAAAACAATGCCATTTGACATATTACCATTATCATCAATATTGTTCTTGAAGACTTTGTGCCCAACCTCCAAGGAGAAATAATAAAACATGAAATTTGGGGGAATCTTCTTCCAACTGATTATCCTCTTTGACTAGCTTCATTTAATCTGGTTCTTATAATATAAAATTCTTGAAATGTTGAATCAGCTTAAGGCAGAGTTGCATCTTTAAGTGTACCTTTCCCTAATGGGGAGAATCATAGGCCTTTAATACATATAATTGATTATAAGTATTTGTGATATAAAATCATTAAGAAATATACCTGTTACATCAATTCTAGGGATTTTAAAATATCTTCAATCATTAAATGGTCAAATTATCTTTAATAAAATACTCAAAGAATTATTCCATATAAAATATTTGCTTTAACTGGTATTTTTATATTTGAATTGAGTTGATATTTTAAAGCCAGTTTATATTTTCTTTCTACAGAAGGACAGCTGGAATTTAATGCTCAATGATAGAAATAATAACCAGGACTGTGATTTTTCTGGTGAAAGAGAACCAAAGCTGTGCTAATAATCTTTCAATATATATGTGATAATAGATGAAGTACATGTTTAAAATTTACACAACACATTTTGAAAAATATGGTGAAGTTAAATATATTCAGTGGCAGAGAAAGATAATTGTGATAGTTTTGGAATTTTGGATATAACAACCAAACTTCTTACCTTAGAATGCAAGGTTTCAAGAATATGTATTATCCATCATGTTGTTCCTCTCTCATGAGGAAAAGACAATAGGTCCTCATTCAGTCTTAATTGTTGGAAATAGTACAAGTTTATGTGAAGAGAAGAGAGATATATTTTCATCCTTCTGTTTGGCAAAAAAAAAAAGTCAAGAGGTGAAGAGTGTTCTGCAAATAAGACATTGACTACTATTCTACCAACTCTTTGTGTTGATTTGTGGAAGTTGTGTTACATTTCCTCTAACTGTTCTACAGTGCTATCAATAATCCTAGTATATGCAGGAAAAATGCAAACTAAACAAAGCAAAAACCAAAGGAATTGTTAAAAAAAAAATGTGGTTTTACTGAGCTCTGCCCTGCCTTTTTGATTAAAACTTTTTTGTGTGTGTCAGAAAAAAAAAAAGATACAGAATCCATTTCAACTGATTATTGAAAATTATCTACCCTTGGTTATTTCAACTTGCTTTTTCACCATATCTATAATTCACCTTTCCTTAAATCTCTTAGATATAGTAATCTCTAGTGTGCCATTGAGGTTATAAATATGAACTCTGGAGAAAATAGTTATGTGACCTTAGATAACATTACTGAATATGGACAAACTTCATCCTCTGATCTTCAATACAGAAACAATGATACATTCGTATTCTCAGGATTGTTGTGAATCCTGAGCTATAAGGGCTTGTGAAGAGCTTATCACAGACTTGATGGAGAGATAATCCTGCAATTATATGGAAAATTGATCCAAAAAGGGTTAAGGGTCCATCTATGCAATCTGGTAAAATAGTACCTATTAATATGTTAGGCTTACTAATATTGCCAAACCAGTTGGGATAAGTATGTTCTAAGTGAGATGTTGTCATTTTACTCAGAATTATTATAAAATGGTGATTTCAAATAATTTAAGAATGTGAAAAGCATCAAAAATACCATAGATGCACAGTTTTGGAGAGGAGGAAATTTTAATATAGTCAAAAGAAAATTTACCACTGTGAGTTTGTGCCATCCTTATAATACTACCAGTAATAATTGGGTTTGGCAAGGTTTGTTTTACAGTTCTAAATATAATTTCAAAGTTGTTTCATGATATAAATTATACTAAAAAATGCTTGTTTTGGTATGGCTGAATATACTCTTAAAAATACCATATCAATCAATAGATATATGTACAATGTATAATATTTGGACATATTTATTTAGAGTAGATTAATATCATTCTGTAATAGACACATAAGAAAGTTAAGTAATATGAATAACAAAAAATAGTGTCCATAACCTGTATAATGGTAACATCCAAATATCTTTTCCTAGTGATAGAAGTCCTCAAAATGAGCCTAATCCTTCCATTTATCTATAGTTTATATATCCTGTCTTCCAGATATATTGCATTACATATCAGTGCTATGGCAGTAAGATTTCCATAAGTCATTAATTGGTATTAGTAGAGAATAAACTGATATGTGTTGCATTTCTCTTTTTTAAACTGCATGCTATACAAAATTTCAAAGTATAAAATATTATTTTGTAATTGAAAAAATTCAAAAACTAAGTGTTTTCCTGAACTTTTTACAGATGAATAAAATGATAATCCACAAACTCATGACACTTAAATTCATCTTAATAAAGGTCAGAGATATGTTTTGAACCTTAATTTTTCTGGTGTTGTTTGTCTTTCCTATTATGCCTAACATTGCCTCATTTTTTATTCTTTTTTTCGTGCTGGGGATCAAACTAAGGCCTCAAACAAGCTAGGGAAGTGCTCTACCAATGAGCTACATCTGCAGCTCCTGCAGCATCTGTATAAACCAAATCTTGCCCCCACACAAAAACTTACTTTAAACTATATTAAATTAATCATCTCTCTAAGTGGAAACCTCAGCCTTTGCATTAGAACTTGTATAAAGTGTTATGTATCTTAAGTTTTATAAAAGGTTACCCTAAATTCCTGTTAGCACTTATATCACAACCATTTTACTTGCTATCATGCATATTATACATGTTATTTTAAGAAGTGTATGTGTTCATGACCAACCTGCATTGTAGAAAATAAATTTCTGGTAATATCTTTACATATTTATACATCAGTAGTTCAATTGAAATAACCTGGGACATAGACAATGTGTGATTATCATTTTTTAGTTATGGAAATGAAGGCATAATCTCATAAATTGAATTTGTCTCTCTTACTTTTTTAATCCCATGTTTGAACCTGCTGTTATCATTTTGTTAATAATAAGCAAAATACAATTGTTCTGAAATAAACAAACAAGAAATTACTTTTTATGTGAAACATACCTCCTGTACATGAAAATAGTGATTAGGAAAGTTATCCTGGAAATTACATCACTCCCAAAATAATCAAATGGTTTGTCACAAAGACTAGTAAATATTAAAAGGAAAGATTCGATTTTTGGTGAGTATCTTGTAGCATTTTATTCTCTGTGTAAGCATTTTTCTATCCAAGTACTGATGAATGAATGATTTGATTTGAATTAGAACCAGAGTGAAAACTGGACTAGATAAAGAGATAAAGAGGAAACACTGTGAACTCAACTCCCTTGAACTAAAAGGCAGGGGATATTTTAAGGGGTAGGGCAGAAGTGGGGGAATCTTAAACCATCTGTGCTAATTGGCCTTACTCAGGACAAAACAGAGTTTCTTCTATCTAAGACTGTAGGTCATTTTAAAACTTGGCGAAGGTACCTGCCATAGTTAGTCTGCTACCCTCCCACAGAGACAGGGAAGTAAGGAGTACTATATTCCTTCATTACTTTTCAAAAGGATGCCTTCCCGGTCCTTGAGAATCAAAGTCCTAGGTTATAAAATTAATGGGAAGCTTTTGTAGAGATTTACATCTCAGAGAGGTCTAAAAAGAATTTACAGTTAAAAGTTTTCTAGAAAATGCTATAAAAAATTGTAGAAGAGGGATTTTTATGCTTAGGCCATCTGAATTCTGTAAAAGTGAGACAAATTCAGGGACCACAAAGCTACAGGCAGGAAGAAGTCTTTCTTTAAAATTCACTTAAGGTGATGGAAATTTTGTCTTTCTTAGTTACTAGAATAATCCTACCTGGTCTTACAGGGCAAGAGGAAGAGTTAGAGAGAGAAAGAAAGAGAAGGAAACAGGTTAACTGTGCAGAGTAATCAGTAATGTTTCTCAGTGGTATCAGGAATAAGGCTATTCTTTGGTTTAAGATAATGGACTGATCATGCATATCTATGTTTTCCTTTGTGCTCAATTACTGGCAATTCTCTCCAATGAAAAAGATAGCCTACCTCATATTTGTTATTGAGCCAATTGCCCACAGAAAGTACTCTCAAAATTTCCAGCATCGCTCTATAATATAAGAAAGTACAAATAATGTGTATGCAAAATTTTCTTAAATTTAGTACACAGATGTATTTCAATCAAAAAATAAACAAGAAGATCAGCAGAAACAACACAAAACGTGCAGATTAAATTTTTTTTCACAGAGGGTAGAATCCATTTCTTCATCAACTAATAATAAAACAACCAAGAGTGTTTCAAGCTCAGGGGTAATTGACTCCAAAAGCTGTAATGAGGAATCTGTATTTCAGGCAGATGGATAGGTTGGCAGAATCACCCTCTACATTTATATTGAAAATTGGTGAGAACCAAAATGGGAGCCCGTGTTAGCATTTTCAACAGATGTTACAAAAAAGAAGTAGACACCAGTAAAAACAAGAGTGACAAAGGCAAAAAGCCACCTCTTATTCCACCACAGTCTGCTATTTGATTAATAATTTAACTCATAAAAATACTATAATTAGAACTAGTATTTACTAAAAGGTGAATTCAGCATAAAATACACAAAACAAGAATCATTAAACATTGTTGTGGCAAAAGGCCAGTAAGCTTAACAAAAGGAAGAAATATTATTTCAAGAAGCAGAATTGAGAGTGTGCACATAAAAATTAAAATAAGTATAGCATATCAAATACTAATAGTAAATTCATAGGAATGAATTGAGAACTGTAAACCAAAGACAGATCATAAATGAAAAAGAAAATTAGAGATATTTGAAATTTAAAATGTATTCTCTAAAAGTAATAGTTGGGCTAATTAGCTAAATGTTTTTTCTCAAAATCAAATTGATGAAGCTAGAGGATTTTCCTAGGTGTCATGACAAAGGAAGTGGAAAAAGATACGCTAAAATGGAGAGGAATGTGAAGCAGAGAGAAGATATTATTTGGTAGTGCTCCCATCTTTAAAGAGAAATTCAGAAGGAGACAGAAGGAATGAAGTACGGAAAGTAATAAAATAATAAAGGGGAAAAACTGAGCTGAAGAAAATCATAAATCTTCACATGGCAGTTCCCAAGAGAATCTTGAAGAGAATAAATGAAAAAGATATAAAACCAGGCAGAGTGTGATTCCACTTCACAGAAACAGAAACTTAAAGGTTTTGCAGGAGAAAAATTCCAAATTAACTACCAAAGAAAAACAAGCAACAGGACACCAGATTTTTCATGCTTAATTGAAAGATACTGAAAAGAAAAGTTTAGGAGCTATCTGTGGATCAATCACATTTAATCCCATGGACTTTAGGGAGAAAGGGTATCAAAAAGGAGACAAGTGTTCATGACCAGGATCTGATCAAACTTACCACCTGAAATTGAGGACAGGAGTTAGTAGACTGAAATTCAATGGCCAATGTGATAAGAATTTAGGAGTGGATAGTGTCAAGTGTTTTAAGAAAAATAATTTGTTCACATGTGTCAAAGCATGTGAGAAACTGAGAATGAGGCAGATAGAGGTAGGTATATTAAATTACAAAACATATAGTTTTGGTGGCCTGGTCAAAAATAACTTCACTGGAACAATGGAAACCGAAACCAAATTCATGAAAGTTTGAAAAAAACTAAACATAAAGAAATGATACATTTTATATATAATTATTTGGTATGATGTTAACGTAAATAAGATGAAATGGGATGTGAAATTTTTGAATAATATAGGAGAAAAAGAAACTTAAAGGGAAGGTTAGGTCATGGTTGTATGCTTGAGAATTGTGAGAAAGATGGTTAGGAAGTATTCACTTTTTTGCAAAAGAAGAGGAGAGGTTTTGCTTTGATTTGAGGAGGGACATTTCCTCATTGTAAAACACAGATGATAGATTAAAATGACCCCATAACGTTTTATTTGCAGATTAATTGGGGGGGGAGGTAAAGGCATTCTATTCTGATTAAATCTGTTTTCTCAAAGTACAAAGTTATGAATTATCTTTAAAAAATGGGGTTGCAAGGAGATACAGAATTTCTGGGGAGCACAATATTTTACATAATCCTTGTAAAAAAAGAAAAAGTTAATCTATCAGTGTCCACTGGCTAGGTGGGATTTAACTGGATTCATTTGAATGTCTGCACCATTCTCCAGCTGTTTAGGTATACCCATTGGAATTATTTCAAGAAAGTTTTGAATTAGTTTGAAAGGATTGAACAATCTTAAATCTGAGTAAAATATCTGGATTGCATGTTGACCAACAGATAGGTGAAAGCATGAGAGAATATGGTACAATTAAAACATTTAAAAATGATGAGTTTTGGTACAAAATGATCTCAGAATTGCTTTTCTGGGAGTATTTATGTAAGTTGGTTAGAAAGGTGTAATCAGAGTGCATGTTTGTAAGGCAAGACAAATATTAAATTGAGTTATCTGTAAGTATATTTCTCTGTTTTCTAAATTGTAGCAAGATTTTGCAATTATTTAATTCAGGGAATTTCTAAAAGTAAAAGACAGAAGAGACTAATGTTAACTTCCTTGCCTATCCTTTTTCAAAAATATAAACAATGAAGATAGGTGATGTTAGGGGTAGCTAGTAGAAGGAGAGAAATAACAGCCAGGCAGGACAAATGATTTTTGAAGACTAGGCTAGTGAATATCTTTAGGGATAATGTTGAATTTTGTATGAGCCCTGTAGTCCTGTAAACATCCAAGACTAAAAAAAAAAAAAAAAAAAAAAAAGATCCTTATACCCTTTGTTTTCAAAGAAATGGCTCAGCACAAAGAACACCTCTTCCCCTTATGATTTAGGTAAGACAGATAGAGGCCAACCTTGTTCAGCAATAACAAGGGCGAACATAGAACCTACAAAGTCTGGTTATTTTCCTCATAAGTGGTTTGCTGAACTGCCTGTTCCCACTGATAAAGGGGGAACAAAGTGCTTGTCAACTTTCATTACGATCTCTTTCCTCCAGGACCCTGGATTGAGAATAAGCTCAACACAGGGTGACATACCCTCTTATCTATTGGGCCACCTATACTGGGCTTTTTTTACTCTTACTTATGCCCCACTATAAAAGAGAAAAACAAAAACAAGAACGAAAATCAAACAATAGTTGTCTCAGATTGGTGATATAAAATTTGAGATTGATACTTACATATTTAGGCATAGTGGGCAGTTCAGAATTAGAATTCATTTGATTTAAAGAACAGAAAGGAAAATTAATCAGACTACCCAACTCCTAGTTGTGATCATCATCAACATAGATGAGGCTCTTTCATATGTTCTTTGTCATTTATTCCCATACAAATCTTCCCTAAATGCAACCACATTAGGATGATTTGATATAGGTTTGTGTTGCCCTGTTGGTTAAATTTACTTAAAACATATTTGGGCTAAATTTCATTGTTTTCAGAACTGTTTATCCATTAACATTTTGGCATGTCTATTTAATGCATGGCTTCTAAATGCTGCGTTTTGTTCTTTATCTTGAATATCCACTACCCTTCTTTTAACTATACCCTTAAATACAGCATGAAAGTTGTTGCTAAGTAAATATATTTGTATAGAACTTTATCCTGATTTTGGTGAAAACATCTCTGGGATATAGAACCAAGTATCATATAAAATGTTTAATTAGGTAAATCTGTTTTTTTTAGGTTTATTAAATGAATTGATTAATTTTCAGAATAGTTGAAATAATCTTCAGTTTCAACACAAACAATTAGGACTTTCTTTTTATGAAATACACTTGAATTCATGATATCATAGATACATTTTTATCATTACAAAAATTTAGAGTGGTGAAATAGTTATGATGTTAATTTGTATTTGTGGGATTACTAGTGATTTTAAGTAGATCTTAATAAACATATATTAACTATGTGTTTTTTCTACAAAAGTTTTTTTTTCATGTTTTTTCTTGCTTTGAGACTTATATGCTCTAAATATCAATTCTTTATTGTTTTAATATGTGGCAAATATTTTTTCTTACTTATTACCCATTTTGTATCACATTTTGCTTAATATAAATCTTTAGTATAGTCAAATCTAACAGAAAAACCTTAATCTTTTGTAGTTTTGAAAAGCTGTTCATTCTGATGCAAATATATTTTTCATTCTTGCCTTTCAGATTTACAATATGTACTTTTGTGTTTGAGGATGTAATTAATCTCAAGGTAACTTTCATATGTGGCAAAAAGTAGGGTCTTGCTTTATTTTTGGCCATGTAATGATCCAGCTTTCCCAAAACCATCTTATATACATTTATAATCTTATTAATTTTCATAAGTTCCCATCATATATTTTTCCTTGAGCACTCTATTTGGTTCCAGGAAATTGTTTATCTCTAAGCCAAGACTAAACTGTTTCAGAATTAAGAACATCACACTGTTTAATTTATAAATTCATTGAGAACTGACCAAAGAGCAAAGTAAATTCATGGACACCAAGATTTTGGTAAAATATTCCTTTTATTTAAATATATTTTTAGATTAATAGAGTATTAAAAAATTCCCCTCTGTTTTCTGATACATTCCTGTTATTTTCTCCCCTAAGGAAATATTTTTTTTCCTGGAAAAATTTAATCATCATTGTATTTCCCTAAGATGCAAACGTTTCTACATCAATATTCTTAGATATTTTTTGTTATCATTCACTGTTTTTTTAAAAACAATTTAAATGTATTTTTACTTCTATGGCTTCTTTTAGATTGTGAAACACCACCACTCATCATAGGAAATATAGGATGAAGAAAAACTATAAGTCACATACATTATTACATTCTATTACTCTAGCATACCATCTTTAACATTAAACTTCATTTAAGTCAGTTTTTCTACTCAGATATTTTCCAGTGATTTACATAGAATGTTTTTTTTTCTTTTAGAAATTCTATAACCTAAATAATTCTGAAATAATCCTACAATTGATATTTCTTTAATTGTATCAAGTTAAAATTATATCTTTTAAATTTTTGTATTTGGCTAAATATGAGTAAATGTTTCTCAGGTGAATAAGCATATGAAATTTTATCTGAAGTCTTTATTGTGTTTTCTGTAATATGCAGTTCTTCTCAGGGACAAGAAAACCGCAGGTTAGGTTGAAAGGAAGTAATTCTTAATATACTGTAAACATGAAAAGCCACTTATCTTGGACCCAATTTATTGTAGTTAAAGTAATGGATATAATTAGTTAAAATAATGTGAAAAATGGAAATTGGTTAAAAAAACTAATTTTTCACAGTCCTTGTGTCCCTATAAGAATGGAGTTCAAACCAGTGTAAATCCTCTCACATGGGTAGGAGATAAATGTATTATTTACAATGGATAACATAGTATTAAAGGAAGGCAATTCATCTCTAAGTTCTTAGTAAGCATATTATATTTACACGAGGATATATATCAAAGTTGACAATAGAAAATTACAAGTGATTATTACCACAAAAACTTTTATCATCATTTAATAAATTTAAACATCATTTTCTACAAACATTAATGCAACTGAGACCCTATTATGGAGTACTGTACTTTTAAAATTTTTTCCTTATTTGAAATATATTTAAATGTTAGCTTTTTATGAATATAATTACCCATCAAAAGTAAAATCTGGGGCTGGGGCTATAGCTCAGTGGTAGAGGGCCTGCCTTGCATGTGTGAGTCACTGAGTTAGATCCTCAGCACCACATAAAAATAAATAAATAAAATTTTAAAAAAAGGTAAAATCTGAAGAAATACTGCCAGTAACATGAAGGATGTTTTAATTTAATATGTACTTTTCAGCTTTGACACATTTTGTGAAACTAATCTGTGGCTTCCAAATCAATAATGTTAAATCAAAATCTTTAGGCACATCCATCAATATCTAAAAAAATATTTAAAAAAAAAAGGGGGCCTGGGGCTGTAGCGCAGTGGTAGAGCACTTGCCTAGCATGTGTGAGGCACTGGGTTCCATCCTCAGCACCACGTATAAATAATAAATGAATAAAATAAAGATCCATCAATATCTAAAAAAATATTTAAAAAAAATCTTTAGGCAGCCTTAAATGTTTTGTTTTTTTTTTTCTCCATTCCAGTTCTAATTTTATCATGTCTATTCCATTAAAAAAATAAGCAGTCTCCCAGAGAAAAATAACATAGATGCATGGAAAATAAAATCTATCTCCATTTAGTAATTCCATGTATAGTGATATCTTTTCTTAGGTAAATGTTACTAATTCTAGATACAGCATGTTATTAGTTAAATTATTCCTTGCCTCCTCAACCCCAGAATCATATGTTGGAAGACCCAACTTCAAGTACCAAGAATGTGACAACACTTTCTTATTTGGACATTGACTCATTGTGGATATAATGATGTCAATGGTGTGGAATTGGCCTTCAATCCAATATGACTGCTGCTCTTATGAAAAGGGAAATTTGGAACAGAACAGAGCAGAGGGAAATCATTGCCTCAAGCTAAGGAACCACCAGGAGCTAGGATAGAAGACCAAGACTAATTATTTATTCCCTCAAGCTCCAGTGTGGGGAATGGCCCCATTCATTCACTCTTCAGTTTGGTACTTCTGACATTCAGCACTGCATACTGGTGCATTTCTGTTGTTTAAGTCACCCAATTTGTGGGATTTTTTTGCTTCATCCCTAGAAGATTTGGTGCCAGAGAGTGTGGTGCTTCTGTAATAAATACCTAAAAGTGTAGATGGTTGTGAGCTAAGGTAGATGCTGGCAGAACTCTGAGGTACATGATAGAGGAAAACTAGATTGGCTTGAAGTCATTCTAGAAATTAGAATATTAAAAGTGCATCTGGCGAGGTCTTAGAAATATTGAGCATGTTATGGGAAACTGGTGGAAAGGTAATCCTTGCTACAAAGTAGAAGAGAAGTTGACCGAATTGTTCTCTGTTTTATAGAAAGTGGGGCATGTGCATTATGAACGGTGTTCTCCTTTCTGCTTATTGTAAAATGAGAGAGGAAAGAAAGTATAGAAAGAACTGTTAAGCAGAAAGGAACCAGAATCCTCAAAAATATTGAGCTTATCCATACTGAAAGAAAATGAAAAAAGAAATTGTGCTATGTAGAGAATTCTAGGAGTGTGGCTAGACAATTTGCTTCATCTCAACATACACAATGCCAGCTTGATCTGAAGAGGACAGGCAGGATGACATGTGGGAGGTTGCTGGACCTCTACAGTCAAAATGGAACAATACAGCTATTCAACTATGAATGTGTGTCCTTTAAGAAAAGGGAAGGATGATCTCAAAGGGGATGAGGGTCTGTCTTCTGTCTTCCTTTGATCTAGAGGGCCAGACCCCCACGGAGGGACTACAGTACTGGAAGAAACTAGTACACTGCAATAACCAGTGAAGTCTGTCTGTTTTACTGTATGCTTTTTAAGAAATAATACATGCAGGTACTCCTTTATTCAGAATAATGGGTGCCTTTTTATAACTCTAGGTTAAAAGGAATCATTTTAGATTATCATGTCGGTCTTTCACCTGTTAGTAGATAGAATGTTGTCTTTCAAACTGAACACTAGAATTCTATTAGCTAACACTAGGAGAGAAAGTTATTAAGAAATTTAATGTTGATGAGTCTGAAATTTACAGTATTGCAAAGGAAATAGCTAGCGAGTGTATTAACTGATAAAATGTAGAGCTAGATGTTTTCCAGCCAGAAATCTTCCAAGGTTGGAGTAAAAAATGAAGATATTAGACATCCAGTGAATTAAACCTACTCAGGAACAGAGCTGTTTGGTAAAACCTGAGAGAAATGATGGTTTAGGAAGCACCATATTCATCACACTCCTACATGAATGAGATCTATAGAAGGAATATGCCTCGTGAGTCAAAATGTCAAGAACTTATAAACTGAGTGTGAAATATAACTGATTTTAATGAGACACTTAAACCAAATATAGTACAAAGTAGAAAGAAGATTTAAAATATATACCACAGTTGACTACTCAAAAATAAACATAAAAATTAATGTTTAAAGTATCTGGCATCCTTGAATATCAAGTTATTTTATTATCACGTAGATCTAAAATAAAAACTTCAACGTATGCTGTGATTTACTTGATAAATTGTAACTTTCCTAGCCAATTGCCTTCAAAGATACATGTTGCACTTATAACCTAATGTTTGTTCAAATTAAACATGCAGATAAGATTATACTGAGAACATATAATACCCAGTTCCTGACAATTTTAGACTAAGGAATAGCTTCGGGTGGAAGACCACAAGTGAGAGGAAAATTCGTTCTGAAATAAATTTTTATAATATTCTAAGAAAATTTTTATAACTCGGATATATTTCTGGGAAGCATCAGTGATTTCTCTAGCTAATAGGGTATGTCTTAATGGTTTGGTAACTCCTTTGGTATGTCAGTTTTAAGGAGTGTGGACCAAGGCAATGTATACCTGGATTGAATGTTCTCATCTTTTTCTCTGAAGGACTTTTAGGAAATTTAAAGGGACCATCACTTCTACTCTACAAGCATAGTTTTGAAATCCTTTGTCTATATTCCCCACACACTTATCACAGAATATTAACTCTTTAAAGTTGATAGACATTACTTCTAATGTCAAGTATTTTGCAGGCAAAGATTTTGCAAAATCCTAAAACAGTTAAGTGTTAATTTGGCAAAGGCCTTGGGAATTTTTATTCATTCAACCTCTGCTGTGAAGAGTCTAATTAAATGTGTCTTATCTCACCAGGCTTAACTGTGATAAATTTCTGCTTCAAAATTAATCTTTTGTCTTGGTATCATTCTTATTTTTTGTATAAATTGTGCTTTTACTTTTCAGAATGAGAGACTCATTCTAATTAGGGTGGTAGCCTAAACACAACAGGTACTCTTTGATCAATAAATATAAGAAATACAAGTGTGTAAAAAAGCAATTAAACAGGGAAATTGTTGTACTAATTATTTTTATAGTTGTTGATACGAATGACCTTTGAGAATTACTGGTGAGAAATAGTCACATGATAAATCTTTATATTTACTTATAAGATATTAATATATTATCTTGATTCAGGAAAAATAAGAAAAAGAATATATGGCCTAAGTGTTTGTAAATGGTCACAAACTTTTATGGTAATGTTAAAAATGATTCCAACTAATGTCTGAATTTATTTCCCATTTCATGTGTAAAACTGTTTCTCATTATGGGTATTTACTGTGGTCTTAAATTTTAAATTTAACAGTGCTCGATGTGTTAAGATTATTGCTGTCATAAAGCCTTAACCTAATTATGACTTCCATGTGTTGTGATTGAAGCAACCAGTTTCTCTCCCAGCTAGATAAAATGTAAAATATCATATATTTTCCTTAATATTCTATATTATTCTGATTTTAAAGTCTTTAAAAAACAATAGTTGCATATGCTAATTCTGCAATTCTCATTTTTTAAAGTCAAAGCTATAAAATGTTCAGTTCTTTTATATTTCATAACTCATGAGTTATTTAATTAATCTACTCTTATCTTTCAGTATCAAATGCAGCTTTGTATTTAGAAGTTGACTTTCAAGTGACTTTGGAATTCTCCACTAGATTTAAAAGTTTTCAGGACAGCTACATTGAAATGAGCCATTAGACTACTTGCAAACAAGCAAATCAGTCATTTTGATCATACATACATATTACAGTTTTTAATTATTACCAAGTTACTAATGATGGTAGCAGTCACTTGTTATAGTCATAACAGAATTAGTCAATACTAACGTTGGCTCATGTTTTCTGCAAAGGTTCAGATAGTAAACATTTTGAACTTTTTGAGTTGTATGGTCTTTGTCACAAATACTCATCTCTACTATTGTGATGTGAAAGCAGCCACAGACAATATATAAAGGAGAGTGTGGTTGGGTCCCCAAAAATCTCTTATGAAAACAAGCACCAGCCTAAAGTGCCCATGTAGGCCTTCATTGATTGGCATCGACTTTATATCATTTTCAGTGTGAAATATATATTTTCAGGTTTCTCCTACTTGTCTCCTCTTCTTTTTGCTACTTTTATTACATATTACTAAACTTGGGTTTCTCTTTTTTTTCCCCTGCTTTTCTATTTCTTCTGCCATGACCACAGTCCTTTAAGCACAAAATCTTTGTAATCTGGACCCCATTTCTATACGTGTCCTCTTTGTTCAAAGAGTTTTCTAAGTTTTAGTGCCATAGTCTCTTGTTTTATCCTTCCATTCTGTTGTTTGGGTTGTTATTTTAATTTAACAATTTATACTCTTGCTTTGAACATTAAAAATATTGTATATGACCAAGCACAGTGAAGCATGTCTGTGATGCCAGCAGCTTGGGAACCTGACGCAGAAGGTGCGTAAGTTCAAAGCCAGCCTCAGCAACTTAGATAAACTCTGAGCAACTTAGGGAGACAACTTTGTCTCAAGCTAAAAAGTAAAAGGGGATGGGGGTGGCTCAAGCACCACTAGGTTTAATCCCTAGTACCAAATATATAATGTATATATATTCTAAATCAATTTCTCCCCAAGTTTTTCTCACTCTCACATGTATTCATTCATGCTATTAAAACATTTTTAAACATTAGTGCAACTTCGAATTGTACACCCACTTCTCTTTTGTGCCTTCTCTAGTCATACTTCTGGAGACCTATTCTGCATTGTTCTTAATTTAGTCAGAAATGCCTGTGGATGAAAACAGTTGTCAATTCTCAGTTTTCATCCAGTTTGATCGTTTGGTGGTATTTGACAGAGTATCCATTCACTTCTTGAAATACTTTCTTCCTCTGAATTTCAGCACCCTGAGCTGCCTTGATTTTATCTCCTATGCTGCTGGCTACTGCTTTTATCTTCTTTGCTCCTTACTTCCCAGCTCTCTTAATGTTGATGTGCTTAGAACTGAGACTTCTCATTGAATTAAAATCAGCACCTGTTTTTCCTGCATGTTGTGGGAGGCTTAAACCACCATCATTCTCTTTGTGTGTGTGATATGGCCCATTTCCATCTTTTCAAGGATATCAGTGTTTAATTTTTGTTGCAAAAGAGACAGATTTCAATATAAGTAGATTATCTGAGGGATTTATTAATTTCATTAGGGATTTGAGCATTATCAGATAAAAAAGTAAAGTTGTTTTTATAACAGTTGCAATAAAAACAAGATATTTTTCTTACCTGCCCCACAGGTTGAAAAGATATGTGAAAGAAACAAAGTGGTACAATGTTCTAATGCTTACAACATTTCATTGCTTATACTATGTCCTTCATTTTAATTAATAAGTAATTAAATATATTTCTCCCCACTATCTGTCAATTCTAAATATCATCAGTAATGTACTATTTTTTCAACAGTTGTATCAAAGTCATAGTTTTCTTGGAAATTCACATGTGTTTTGTTACTTAGGATATGAGAATTGCTTTTTTTTTTCTACTCTCAGATTTTCATTGCACTACATCCTATTTCTTTACTCAGTAATGTGCTAGAATTTGGGAGGAAGAAAAATACACGTTTAGTCTTGCTTTGTGAGGTTCGTTTGCTAGATTCATCACATTTCTTCATGGGTTAAGAATTCACTCCTTTTTATTGATGGAAGTTATTTCACTGTGTGTGTGTGTGTGTGTGTGTGTGTGTGTGTGTGTGTGTATATACATACCAAAATGTGTTCATCCATTCATAATAATCGATTTTAGGGCATTGGGTAGAATTCTTTTCTGTGAGCTTCTGTTATATGCTCAACTTAATGAATAACTGGAAATAATTAGGTTCCAAATCAGGATGGTTTCTTTAACTCCAGGTAGTGGATTAATAGTTAATAAAATGGTCCAACAAAAGAAATATGATTTCTTTAGGCAGAAAGGGCCTTCAGTAAATACAAAGAGTGTGAACAAGCTAAATGGAGCAGCTTGGCAAATGTATAGTAATAAGACCTTGACCCTCATTACTCTGTGTGTAGATACATAATCTTAGCTCCATTTATCATGATCCTATACCAAATCCTACTAGAGCACTGATCTAGTTGTTAAGCTTTCTGCTACCCACTTCATCTTCTCCTTTCTAAAAACAGATCTCAAGCCCTCTCAAAACTATGTTGTATTTTAGTTTGGTGTGTTTATTGTTCTTAAACATACACCAGGCTTACCTATTATTTTCCCTCCATTCTGTCTCCCACCACAGTTGTATTTTTAAAAAGGCTACTTTGATTATTATTTAATGTGATCATAATTTAGAAGAATGAGATAATATAATAAAAGATAGTCTTTAAGAAATGTTCTGGGACATAAGGAAATTACTGTTGGTTCCTCAAGAGTGAATTATTAACAGGGGTGTGGTAGGCAATGAAAAGGGTAAATTTTCAATATCATTCCAAATTAAGGAAGACAAACCAATTACAATGTACTGACGTAACAGTAAAGAAACAGATCTTTGCAGATAGGCTAGGATAGAAACTTTGGGGAGAATGAGTGAAAGAAGAATTTGTGAATTAAAGAACATTAGCATCAATTGCATAGTCAAGAGTGAGCTATCAGAGGTCATTACTGAATCTGGGAGTGAAAAAAAACTCCATCAAATCCTCATATATTGAAACAAGGCTCACTAATTGGCCAATAATGATTCCCACTCCACTTTGAAAAGGATCATCTCTATTCCCAGCATTTACAACATACACTATGCAGAAAAATTCTCTACTTAACTCTGATAATCTGCATTTCTTCATTTAAAAATTGAAAACAGTTGAGTCAATTCTTTTAAATCAAGGAAAAAAGAACAGAAATCTCTGAGAGCAGAACTGGTGAATGTTTTACAATTGATTTTTCTAGTTTATATTGGTTTGACTGTGTTTCTACATTTCTTTTCCATGTTATTTGGTGGAAGACAGCTGTGTCTATTTTAGGGCATAGGCATTATGTTGAAAGACCTTCTGTAATTTTTTGTCATTTTAGGTGTCTACATTATTTGTGACTCAATAAGGATGACAATAATTATTATTTTTATGTAAATGTTGGAGCATTAAATTTACATATAATATTTCTGTTGGTGCCTTGTATTTTATATAATTATAGGGCTTTTGATCAACTGGCTCTTGGCAATGAAAACCATTTTCTTCAAAATTGGCTCCATACACAAACACAATGTATGTTTGCTTTAGTTTTGTTCATGTATTTTATCAGTCTTTTTGTGGAAAAAAATAACAATTTAAAGTGACTACTTAGTCATTTGAATTTGCCAGCAACTAGGAATGACCATATTATGCATATTATGTGTATTTCTATGCATTGATGTGGACTGATTCAAAACAGAACACTAAACCCTATAATTTGTGAAAATATTTAGGAAGTTAAAAATTATGTTATAGAGATTGATCAATGTTCTCCAACAAAGCAGAACCAATACTATATGAGTGAGTGAGTGTGTGTGTGTATGTGTGTGCGTGCATGCATGTGTGCATAGAATTATTTCACAATTATTGGAGGCTGAAATGTCCTAAAATTGTTAGGGTGAATTGGAAAGTTGAAGACCTAAGAAAGCTAGTGGTGTATTTTCAGTCCAAGTCTGAAGGTTCTAAACCCAGATGGGGGCGGTGGTAAAGTTTCTATTCAAAGGCTGGCTGACTGGAGACCCAGAAATTACCAATGTTTCTGTGTGAGTCTGAATGCAGAATAAAAATAGCTAATGCCATAGTTTGAAGGCGATTTGGCAGGAGCATTCTCTTCCACTTGGAGCAGGGTCAGCCTTTTTGTACTCTTCAATCCTTGAGTTGATTGGAAGAGGTGCACTCACATTAGGGATGGTGATCTGCTTTTATTATTTAACTAGTTGAGTGTTAATCTTATCCACAGTCACCCTCTCAGACACGCCCAGAGTAATCTCTAATTCAGCATCTGGACACTTCATGGCTCAATTTACAATTAATTTACAATTAATCATCATTCTGTATTCGAATTTCCTACTAAAAATGAATACTGCATTAATAATTGATTGAGCAAGAAAATCTTGATGCATGCCACTTAACAAGCTGCCAAGTTATAGATAGATATATAGCTACTTAGAGTGACAGATAAATCCTCTGTCTTATATTGCTACTTTTAAGTGCTAGCATATGAATTTGTAGATTATTCATTACATCTTTGGTCATCTACTAAACTAAGTCAGGTTGTTTTGTATAATGCACGGGGGCACTCCTATCGATGTCTATGTTCTTTTGTTAAGCAGTGAATATGGGACATGATGCCTTCATGATACCACCAAAGAAAATACTAGAATGGGAGGGCACTGTAGGGCCATGCTGCCCTTTAGACTTGTGGAACGGTCCCTGAATATCATATAAACACCCAGATTAATGAAAGTGTTTTAATTAAGGAATTTTTTTGAAATTTATTGTTCACAGTTGAGCAAAATGGAGCTACAGGTATAGCCAAAAGAAACATGAGCCAAATTAGCCAGTAAGGCTACATGAGGCAGCACAGTAGGGGCAACTTAGGGCCCATGTCTAGGTTTTCTCTCTGTTTGGCTTTCCAAATTCTGGCCAGGCTGCTTTCCCCAGAGCACCATAAGTTGTCCCTTTTCTGTGCTTGTATGAAATCATTTTGGAGCATTTGGAAATGCTGGGCAACTCTGAATAGGACATAGGTGGTACGAGGGAGCAGCACTTTCCTGTGCCGACTCTGGGGGATGCTTGATCTGTCCTTCCTTATGGAAGTTGCAGGCAGGTCTGGCTCCTGTTTGGAATCTGAGTTCACTATTCTCCATGCTTGTGCTCAGAAGACCCATGTAATCCCTTGGTATAGGGTTGGCCCTGGGAAGAAAACTACATCTTTATCCTCCTGTTCTCAGTGGAAATTACTGGAAAGCACAGTTAGCATTTCTGGGAAACACAAGCTGAGATAAAAGCTCAGTTTATAAATTTAAAATAATTCAACTTAGGACATGTGGACCTATATTTGCATACTTGGCCTGTGCCATGATGGTCAAAGGAGTATGAGACAGTGCAGCTTATGCAAAGTGTCAGGAAAATCACTCAGAGGGCCCAGCTCCCTGCACCTTATCCCTAAAGCAGGTTTGGGAACTGTTGCAGTATTTTTAAAGTCAATGGGTGGGAGAGCTGGAAACAAGGTAGCAAAATCTTTGAGAATATATGGCTGAGTTAGAGGAATTTGAGGGATAATCAAAAAATGCAATGAAAGTGTAAGAGCTAAGATTTTTTTTTTTGCAAATGAGTGAAGAATATGTCTGTAAGGGCTGAGTCTTTGCAACTCCTTCTGAGAGCGCTTTCCACTGGCTGTGCATGACTTCTGAAGTGCAGAAGGCAGCTTTCTCCTCTGAGTCATGCCAGGTAAAGCCTCTGTAATTGCATGTGGTCAGACCAAAAAATGACATAGGTTTTTAAGCAGGAGTCCAATATATAGGCAGACTAGGGACATATTTTCTGAGATAGTGATGTGACATTTATGGTAAGTGCATGTCAACCAGTAAAGGCAGTGTAGAGAAGGCAATCCAGATACAGGCAAGGATCTAAGTTCATCATCTCCAACTTCACAAAGTACACTGTTGTAGGGGAATACACTTATTGAAATATATTAGGGCTGTAAACATAGGGAACAGGGTATTTAATCAAGAGAACAGTTTAAAGAAGAGGTACAGTAATTTCCAGAAGTACTCTCTAGTATTTTGCAAACTAAGACTGAAAATCCCACAATATGATATGACATTAAAAGCACACAGATAAATGTAAGTGGAACGATATATAATCACATCACTGTAAGAAGACCAGAAGGAAATAATAATATTAAACTAACAGTAGTTAATGATACACCTCTAAATTTTGTCAGTTACGTTTTCAGATTGTCAGTTTTTCTAATTGCCTCATGTTTGAATTTTAGAAAGTGATTCTTAGGCTCTTCTTTTATATTATATCTCATTATATAGATTTCCTTTGTTTTATTTAGGCAAATTAGTTTATCATTTTTTCCAGCTTTGTAGACTACAATTTAGAGTGTTTTTAATATCAGCGGGAACATTGTCTTGTCTTTCTTTCTTCTTCAATGACTTTAAGTAAGATTTTATCATATTTTGGTTCTGTGTTCATGTTTAAGAAAAATGACTTCTGAACTCCAGAATGGAGAGAATAGGCCAAGATAGCTCATAAATTGCCTCACAATTTCTAAGATATCCTTGCTTTTCTCACAGTCTGTTTTAGCTAAAAATTTTACTTAGTTCCTATTTTTCCAGTCCTATTGCATTTGAATATACATGCAGAAGTTTCTCTTCAATGGGGGTTTTTATCTAAATAATAGGATTTGATTAATTCCATGAGTTCAGGGAGCCTGTATGTTTGCATGCTGACCGATCACTGAAGGGTTATTTTATATAATTTATATGGAGCTTATACAATATATTTCCACTTTGTTCTGCAGTATTTAAATTGGCCATTTGTGGTTTCCAGTTGCCAATTAGGATAGTTTCCAATTCTTAAGACATATTTGTGTTTCTTCTCCATTTATCAATGTTTTGGGGATTCAAATGAAAACCTTATTGCTTAGATTTGTTTTATAGGTTGTATAAAAGTTTTCAGCTTTCTATTCTAATTGCTCTGTTTTTGTGGAGGTAGATGTTGAGATATCCATAGAATCAGTACTGTTTTCTTTTCAGAATTTTCAGGTTTTTAAAAGGATATTAATTGGACCCAATGTTCATTTATTGAGTTTTACATAGCAGTGACCATAGTATACATTAAGTATAAAGATGTATAGTGTCCTCATATATTATGCTTTCTGTTACAGCAATAGCCAGAAAACCAGAATTATAGTGCTTTAGCTGTAGTGGAAAACAAAGGGCAATATGTGAACACCTAGGAAAGGAGACAGTTCAAATAACAGTGTGTAGGTGTGTGTTTTCCATGAAGAGTCATTTTCCAGGAAGCTGATACCTTAACCAATTTTATGTTATTTTATTTTACACTTCACTTTATTGTATTGTATTGTATTGGGGATTAAACCCAGAGGTGCTTAACCACTGAGTCATATCCCCAGCCCCCCCTTTTTTGGGGGGGTACTGGAGATTGAACTCAGGTGCACTCAACCACTGAGCCACACCCCCAGCCCTATTTTGTGTTTTATGTAGAGACAGGGTCTCACTGAGTTGCTTAGCGCCTCGCCGTTGCTGAGGCTGGCTGTGAACTCACGATTCTCCTGTCTCAGCCTCCCTTGGTGCTGGGATTACAGGCTTGCGCCACCGCGCCCGGCTTCCCAGCCCTTTTTTATATTTTATTTAGAGACAGGGTCTCACTGAGTTGCTTGGAGCCTCGCTACATTGCTGAGGCTGATTTTGAACTCACAATCCTCCTGCCTCAGCCTCCCGAGCTGCTGGGATTATAGGCATGCCCCACTGTACCTGGCTTAACAAATTTTTAATAGAAGGGAAAATATGTATTTAAATTAGTGGTTTGGAAATATGCTTGTGTTAATGATTGGGAACAAAAATACATTTTCTTATATTTATAATTTACTATGACTGATAAAGACATGCCAGGTAAAGAGTTTGTATTTTATTTGGAAAGAAATGAAAAGCAAATTAAACATCTTTGTCATGAGAGTGACATGATCATGTTTTATAACTGCCATTTGTCCTGAAAGATAAAAGTGAATACAATACTTCCCTTGCATCTGCGTCAGTGCTGGTAGGCCAGTGAGCTACTCAAATATTTTTAATTCACAATAAAAACAAGAATGACTATAGTCAAGATGCTTTGGCATTAAAAATACAGTGGCCTGAAACCATTGCCTTTTTAGACCTTATAATCAGTGCAAGGTAATATAAAGAGCATGTGCACATTTAAGAATTACATAGAAAAAAAACCATTTGTCAGAGTGATCAAAGAGCGCATTGTGGAGTGAATTAGAAAAGAATTAAGCACATACTAAATTTTTAATCTGTATGCTAGAACCTTTGTCAATGAGCACAATAGCAGCAATATCTCCTCAGAATTTCTGCATTTTGTCTAAAAGCTTAAGGTCTAGTATTTTCCCACCTTTATTGAAGTATAATTGACAAATGAAAATTAAATATATTTAAAGTGCAAAACATGATGTTCAGGTATACATGTACATTTTGAAATAATTACCTCAGTAAGCAAACGAACATATACATTTTCTTACAGAGTTGCCTTTATCTCTTTTTTTTCCAGTGCTGGAATACTCAAGATGAGAATTTCAATTCAGATCTTACTCTTAGTGAATTTCAACTGTACTATGCATCAATATTAATTATAATCATTGTTAATCACAATACGATTATCCAGTCTTAGATCTCCAGAACTTGTTTATCTTACAACTGCAAGTTCATATTCTGACCAACATTGCCCTAATCCCTAGTTTCTGGTAATCCCTAGCCATTATCAAAAAGAAATCACATTCCTTTTTCTAAGAATGTGATTTCTTTACACTCTGTAAATAAGTGAAATCATGTGTTCTTTATCTTACTGGACTTGGTTTATTTCACTTAACATAATGTCCTCTAGGTTCATACACATTGTTGCAAATGACAGGATTACTGTTTGTAAGGCTAAATAGTTTAAAATTCTGTGTATACCTACCCCATTTCCTTTATCCATGCATTGGTTGGTAGATATTTCAGTTGATTCCTTATCTTGGTATTATGAACAATGCCTGGTGGAATATGGGGGTTCCGATATCTCCTTAAGATAATAGTTTCATTTCCTTTAGATATATACCCAGAAATAGGAGTTCTAGACCATATAATAGTCATAATTTTAACTTTTGAGCAACTTCAACAGTATTTTCTACAATTACTGCCTCATTTTACGTTTCTACCAACAGTGTAAAAGCATTCCTTTATATCCTCTTCAAGACTTGTTATCTTTTGATTTTTGATAACAGCCATCATAACAGAGCTTAAGATGATAGAACACTGTGCTTTCGATTTGAATGTATTTGATGATTATTCTGTTGTAGACTTCCCCCTGTGTCTGTTGGCCATTTGTATCTCTTTTTGAGAAAAATCTATGCAAGTCTTTAGCTCTTTTTTTTTTTCATTTTCAAATTTCATTCATCGCATTCTTTAGCTCCAGAATTTTTTTTTTTGCTATGATTTCTCTCACTTTTTGAACGTTTATTTTTTTCATATACTTTTTATTTCATTGAATCACCTTTATACCTTTGCATTTTGATGAAATTCCTAAAATAAGAGAACTCTTTGGCAATTCATACAGCTCCAATTCTTTGCATTTGATTAGGAACATAATTTTGTGTTCCTTGGTGGTATGTTTCTTTGATTTTTTAATTTTTATTTATTTTTTATTGCTGTTTCTTAAAGCCTTCATTCTTACCTTTACATTTGAAAAAGCAAAACCTTCTCCATTCTTTCCCAAGTTTCTTTGGCGAAAAAACACTTCATCACCAGACAACCTAGCTGGGGGCTCTCAGGATCACTCAGATATTTGTGTCATTGTTCCCACTCCACACTGCTTGATCTCTCTTGGAGGAGATCACATGTCTTCTCTCAATCCTGTAAAGATAAGCTGAGAGTTGAAAGTCCTCCATTTGTTTTCTCTAGAGGGGTATCATGAAATGTTCAAATTTGTGTACCTTCTTCAGTTGTACACATTCAATCTGGCTGTCTGGATTAGATACTTGCACTCACTGTCTACAGGATCACATTCAGTGAGCCAGGGTGGTGGAGGGGAATAGAGAGGGGTGAGACACTAAGAGTATTTGGTTTGCTTATTGGCCAGCTGGGAGGGGGATCCACAGATGAGGTGTGTCAGTGCCTCACGAATGGGCTTCCTGATTCAGCCTACCTACGTGATGGTTGAGAGAGTCCATTGTCTCTCTTTCCTTCTTCCAATTTCTTCAAACACTCAACAACTCAGTAAGAATAATTTTTGAGGAAAATTACATAGCTTTTGTCAATTATTCTCTTCTCACTCATGCAAGTTATTTTGTATCTAGAAACTTTTCATTTTTATAGACTAGGTTTGCAGGATCATTTCTATTTCCTCTACATCTTTGATTCACCAAACTTAATGTTAACACTAGATCCTGTACATTTTATTTAGTATATATTCTCATCCTTACATGGTATCTTTTATTCTTTCCATAGTGTTTTTGCTACTTTATCTTAAAACTAAGCATTTCTTATAATGTAACACTTGCCCTCATTTTCAAACTCATTTTTTTGATACTACCTTTGGTTAATGTCTATGGCCTAACTCTTAGCTTGAGAAGATTGTTTTCCAAACCATTAAAAGTCTTTATTCCCTTTTTTTGGTGCTTAGCTTCTAAAAGCAAAAGACAATAAAGGTTAAAAATAAAAATAATAAAGCCAGCTGTGGTTGTGCATGCCAGTAATCCCAGAAACTCAGGAGACTTGCAAGTTAACCCACCTGAGGCAGGAGGGTTGCAAGTTAAAAGCCAGTTGCAAGTTATAACCCAATCAACAAATGAGCTAAGGAACTAAAGAAGCACTTCACAGAAGAAGAAATATGAATGGTCAAAAATATATGAAAATATGTTCAACATCTCTAGCAATTTGAGAAATGCAAATTAAAACTGCACTGAGATTTCATCTCATTCCAGTCAGAATGGCAACAATCAAGAATACAAGTAACAATAAATTTTGACTAGGATGTGGGGGATAGGGTACACTTACATATTGCTTGTGGGTCTGCAAATTGGTGCAACCATTTTGGAAAGCAGTCTGGAGATTCCTCAGAAAACTTGGAGTGGAATCGCCGTTTGACCTAGTTATCCCACAACTTGGCATATAGCCAAATGACTTAAAATCAGCGTACTATAGTAATGCTGCCACAACACACACACACACGTATATATATAATGGAATATTACTCAGCTATAATAAAAGCATGACTTTATGACATTTGCCAGCAATAATCTGGAGATTATTTTGCTAAGTGAAATAAGCCAATCATCAAAAACCAAAGGTTGAATGTTGTTTCTGAAATGTGGATGATAACACACAACAGAATGGGGAAGAGAAGAATAGAAGTTCATTGGATTAGACAAAGGGGAAAAAAGGGAAAGGAGGGAGGACAGGAATAGGAAAGACAGTGGAATGATTCTGACATAACTCTTCTATGTATATATATAAATACTCCATATTGAATCTCTACATCATGTTCAACCTTAAGACTGGGATACTAATTAGAATAAGATGTATTCCATGTTTGTATAAAAAAGTTAAGTTATGCTCTACTGTCATGTTTAACTAAAAAGAACAAAAATTAAAAATTAAAAAAATAAATAGTACTATGTGATGGCAAAATAAATTTTGTTTTGAGCATTTGGAGTCAATGTGAGAGTTGAGGAAATACATTTAAAACATGGACTGGCAATTTTGTAACAGCTGATTGTTAACAGGACAATTAGTTCTTTAGTCTAAACATTTATCTATGTAAATACATGCCAGTCTCATATCCAAAGTACCAATGCACCCACCTTTTTGTTTACTGTGATAGATGCTCATGAAATTTAGGCCCTGATCTAAGAACAATCAAAACCAAAGACAAGAAATTAATTCATCATATATTCTGTTTTTTAATTTCATCTAATTGCCTGTTTGTCCACAAGTAAGTTTAATTTTTTAAAAGCTAGAAAATATTGCCCACCAAATCTCCTAAGTCAGTGGGCAAGAATAATGAACAAATGTTCATTCATAATGTTCATTCATAATGAACACAATGAAATATAAATATTTTGGTGATTTATATTTATAATTTAGAATTCATATAATTCACAGATTTTGAGAGTTGTTTCAATTTTTTACAACCTCACTACTTGCAACTTATTATTTTTGGCAAAGTGAATTCTTTGATGATGTATTCAAATGTAATGTCACTTTTAAATAATCCCAATTACTTGTAAATATATATCAAAGAATAGGTACAAAAAATGTCTTTGAAATGCCTGTTGGACATCTGTGATTCTTTCTCATATTTGCCTAACAGCCATTACTGTTAAAATATCTTTCCTGTTATTTGCTGAGAAGATACTGGAATAGAGAGCTATCATGCTGAGAAGACATTAGATATCTGAGTAGTTTAATTAGTGTGTATATCTGAGTTTCTATAGGTCAGAGAAATTATATATCAGAGCAAGCCCAGGTGGAAGTTATACACTGTCCTACTATCAGTTCTGAAATCATGGAGGTATTAATAACTGAACTTTACTATAAAGCAAGAAAAGTAATGTATGTATCATCTCTTTTATATTGTTCATTTGAATATGCATGTGCATGCATGCACACACAATACATAGAATCTACATGATTTTTAATGTAAAAAAGAGACAATGATGAAAAATTAGAAAATTGCATATGGAATACCTCATTATGGAAGAACTTTTTCACACAAAAATAAAAAATGAAACTGTAAATAAATTCTCTGAGTAAAGTTTTTGATAAGCAAGGAAAACCATTTACTATTTGTAAATTGAATTATGTGTAACTGCAGCAGCTAACAAATTGTGTGTGTGTGTCTGTGTATGTTTGTAAATACCTTATTAAAGACTGCAAGGCTTTCAGAGAGAGAAGTAACATGAAGAATTGAGGTGATTGGGAACAACATCTAACATCAATTACAAAACCAGGCAAATACTCTTAATTATTTTTCCTTGACTCTTGGAAAGTTGACAGATGTTACCAATATTATTACTTTGTTGTTGCCTATAAAGTAGATGAGACATTGCCAAGTTGACAATGACTGGAAAACTCAACTCTATAAATAAGCTGTTTGAAACAACTATGAGACATAATATTTTCAAAATAGCTAAATAAACAATAATTAAGGAAAAGCTGAAGTGGAATCTGCTAAGATGTGTTAGAACTAATGATGATAAAAATATATAAAGCAGATAAAAGGTCAATGGGGAAAATTTACAAAGTTCATACAAATAGAATTTTTCATCTTTCAAACATTTATTAATTTGTTGAATTATTCATCAGCAGGCATTTCATAGAAAATACATTATGCTATCATGTACAATTGGACCAGAAATTCATTGATTAATTTTATTTCCTCTTCACATATTGTCAGTTATAGGACTTAGAAAAATAAGTGGAGTAATGTGATATTCTTGATCAGACTTTAGTCTGATAGTTTAGCCATGGGGAAGTTTTATTGGGACTTTTTATTTTCCCCTTTGGGCTGAAGTTGGCATTTCTGAATTGAATAATCATTCTCAATTACTAGTAGAAACACAAAATGGCTTTAGGTATTGTTTTGTTATGTAGAATAGATAATGCTTCCCAAGGGATTCAACTAATAACTGAAAGGTAAAATTGTAGTTATATATGAAAATCACATCGTGGTGTATTCATTTTGTAGACAATCAGCTTTATTTGAATCACAATTGATATCATCTTTTTACGTACTCTGCATATAGTCAAAAGTTATAAGAAGAAATGGGATTGTCATTCCAACACAGGTTTTTCATGGATATATTTTCTTACATTTTCAGAAGAAATTCAAAGATTTTTGAACCTACTTAATTGTACAGTTTATGAGTTCTACATAGCCTTTTATTGGACATGACTACAATGCAGTGATATGCTAAGAGGCAAATAGGAAACAAAGAATGTAATAGGCTTCCATAGTGCCTTCCAAGCAATAAGCATGCTCAAAAGCATGTGCTTGAGGATTGATAGCAATAAAAGATAGTACATATATGTGTGAAGATATTTTCAAAGATAAAATACATAAATTCTCATTTATTATCAAATTATGAAACTTTTTAACCAGTTTGTTGATAACAAATAATATATTTCAGGCAGTCACATAAATTGTTGTCATCACCCCCAGATTCTGTATTTTATTCCTAATAAACCTTCAGTATGGATATTATGTTTATTATTATTAATACTACATTTGCATTAAATATAATATAAATGAAATATATGAAATTCTGTATAAGAGTTTTATACTTTGTTACATGAACAACTACATAATGTGTTGATTTTGCCTGTTGGTCCTTATTGCATAATATATTTACTCTCTAACCCTTTGTAGAAAGTTTCCTTATCCCTGATATAGAAAACTTTGTTAGCGTGAATGATCTGTGTCTTGACTCTGACCCTACTGGGATTGCATTAATATTAGAGCATAACATCAGTGGGTGAAAACTCTGAGGTAGAGTCTGCATCCTTGTATACAGTGGAAAGTGCTAAGATGATGCTAGAGTCTTCTTTGAATATGATTTATGATACAAAGAGCTTTTTCTTCTGATTGTCATCTCCATAAGGAAAAAACAAAAAGAGCATACACAGGCAGAATGTCTCTATTCTGATAGTTACTTTTCTCAGAGACAAGTGTGGCAATTTGATATAAAGATTGCTCTTAGTCTATTTTTCTATTTTGCTTCTGTTATGAGCATCTGCTCATTTTATTACTTGAGAACTCAGGAAGTCTCATTTATTTTTCAGTTTCTTTCTGTCGGGAAATTTGGACTGGATTTGATAGTAAAGGAAAAACATAATTCATAAAAATATCATCAAATAATAAGTTCATCCTTCTATTATGCCCTTGTTATTAAAACTTAGCATATCTCTTTAGTAACTCAAAAACAAAAAGGAGGTGTGCTTGGTGGCACACACATGTAATCTCAGCTACTCCAGAGGGTGACACAGGAGAATTGCAAGTGTGAGGCCAGACTCAGCAACTTAGTGAGTCCCTAAGCAACTTAGTGAAACCCTGTTTAAAAATGAAAAATAAAAAGGCTTGGGAATTTGGATCAGTGGTAAAAATGCTCCTGGGCTCAATCCCCTGTACAAAAAGAAAAAAGAAAAAAGAAAAAAGGTTGGAATCAGGTAATTTTTTCCCATTTTAACTCAGGTTTGTTTGTATAAATAGCACAGGAGAATACCAGTCCCATAGAAACAGCATTCCAAAAGTCATATCAACATACCAGTAAAGTCATACCAGCATATGAGTCCTTATATCCTCACATTGATAGGCAAAAATCCCTACTGTGGAGTCTTTGTGGGGTTCTGGGCACCTATGAGAACCTGGCCTATGTTTAGAACTGATATAGGAACTGGAGCTTCAGCCAAGCCACAGCCTGGACTTGATTTGAGCCTTACT
>PVHX01017848.1:0-38756 GCA_004024805.1 Geosciurus inauris | reverse complement strand
AAGGCATCTCCTACTCGTTCCCAGCGTTTTTGATTAATAGTTCCTTCTAGGGGGAACCAGGGGCAGGTTTCATGAATAAACTCAAAAAACTGTTTAAGATCCTTTCTTTTAACCCTTATTCCTCGCGCCCTGAGGGACATCTTGAGACCATCAAGGAACATCTCATGTGTACTTAAGGCATTCCCCATTCTCGATCGACAGGACGGCTCTCTGAGCGAATTCCTCCCTTAAGAAAGTCTCTGGGACATAAAACTCTGTTTTTGGTCGTCTTGAATCTTTTTGTTAGCCCAAAGATCCAGGTGGAACTTTATCTCCTTTCTTATCTGTCTTTAGTCCCTTGCTTGCGTGAAACAGCCGGTAGGTATAATCCGCCTACCCGGGCCCTCACAGACGAAAAGACTCCGTTTGCCCTCGTCAGGCGCGCAAGTCTCCTCGTGGTTGAGTCTGTGAGGTGAACGACCTTTGTTCAAAGCAAGCTCAAGGTTTCAAGATCAGATCTACTCAGAGAAAATTTTCGCCAAGAAGGCTGGGCGACAATACTAATTCAAGCAATTTAGAGTTTTTCTCACCAGAAACGGATGTCTATTACTCAGGAGGGAAGGGATCAAGAGAGCCAACAACAATCGAGCGAGCAAGGGGTGAAATGTTCTGAAATCTTGTTTGTAAAAAATTCGTCCACCTACCTTTACTCAGATCTGTCTCACGGCGGGCAGGACCGTGGCGATCTAATGCCGAGCCATCTTCCGCGGGTCCTCGCGACGACTCTTGGGGGTGCCTGGCCAGGGCTTCCTCGGCGGACGTTCTCGTTGGGGGCTCCCAAATGCCCGACGTTGGGCACCAACCTGCCCCGACCAGCGGGGCAACAACGGGGACACGTGGGAACCACCTAAGAGAATGAAACAAACAAGGGGCGCGAAAGAACGGAGGCAAGACAGGATTCTGATCAAACCTCCAAATTTTATTAAAGAAACAGGGGTATTTATGCATGCTCAGGAGGGGAGGGGAGGGGAAAGAGCTGTCACAGGACGATTGGTCAGATGGTATCAAAAGGGGGAGGCTCATTGCTTTGGCGCGCACGGGTAACTTTGGCGCGCGCGGGACTTTTTGGCGCTCCTGCTTAACCAGGAAGTGAAGCCGAACAGGAGATGACTCAGGGCTTTTTGCTCCCAACACTGGACAGATGCGGGTGTGATGCTAACTTCCAGTACAGTATTAACCTTAATCAAACCAAAGGGTAAGTCAAATTATCGGAAGTAAAGTTGAAATCCAGTAAAGTTCTCAGTAAAGTTGAGAATGGTGAAACTGGCCTGTTGGATGTTTAAAACCAAAACTTGGAGACCAAAGTCATGTAAGTAAAAGGGCCAAGGCAAAAGCAGCCAACATTTTGCTCCTTGCCCTTTGAGGTCAGCTAGGACCCAGGGAATGGCAGGCCCCCTCTAAGGGTCCTGCAACTCTGGAGAGTCACCTGACCTCCCAATTAAGGGGATCGTGAGGACTCTAGAGAACAGGGAGCCAGTTAGTACACATTCTGCCAAAGGAGGGTCATTGGAGAGGGAAATGTCCCTGATGCTTCCAAGGGAAGCTGCATGTAGTCAGCAAGACCCTGACCCAGCCTGATAGGTGGCATGACTGGTAGAGAAAAGTAAGAAAGCCAGGAGGCTTCTCAAAGTTCCCAAGACTGACCTCTGACAAACCTCAGCTAACTCCTAAAGGTAGATAGGAAAAAGGCCAGTTTTGACCAACTTGGTCTTAAACACCTGGCAAAAGAGTATGACCAGAGCACAGTCACCCATGGACAGTAGGAAAAAGGGCAAGGCTCTTGTAATGTAACTTGAGATGTACCCTTACATCAGTCCTCCCACAGGTAAGTAAAACTGGAGGTTATAAAATATGCTACCAGAGTCGCAAGTGTCAATTTGAGACCTACAAATCCTCTTTCCAAGGAAGATGGAGTCTGCTATTGCTAACACTTCCGGCTGTGTCTGTGTGCATATAAGTGCCACCAGTGAGGTGGAGACACAAGCCTAGAAGATGTTACTAAGAGCCAAATAGCTAAGGGACCAAGCCCTCAGTGGAAACTGGCCAAGGCACTGTGGCAGCAGATAAAATCCTGGATACCCTCTGGTATGGCTGACCCCACTTCTTAGCCTTATACTAACAGTTGTCCTAATTTTACTTTTAAACCATGCATTTCCATGGCTAGTTCACTTTTCTCTTCCTGTATGAGGAACTCCAAGCGGCGATGGAGATGCAGCCCCTGCAGCTTCCTCCCGGCCCTTGTGGAGGCCTGTAGACAGGCCCTCTGAAGGAAGGGGGTGACTGATGGCTGCAGCCAATGCCCCTTATCCGCAGGAAGCAGCCAGAACAGTCATCTCTCAGTTCCCTCTAATGGCAGTTAGTGTCACTTCTCCAGAGGGGGATTTGAGGCAGGAAGAGAGGTCTCCCACAGGCAGCCAGGATGAGGGCCTTGGAGAAGGACAGGAGGGGAGGGGGCATCACACTAGCCTGAAAGGCGACAGCAGGTCTGAAGGACTCCCTGTGATGCCCTGCTCCCTGCCAGTGTTAGCCACGGGCCTTCTGAGTTAGGACAACTGTTTCTGCTCCTCACAGCTGCTACCTCAGCAGCCCCTCCGTAGTTTTCTTGCCCTCACCCCTAGCAATGGCCAGCCGCAAACAGACCCCTACCCAAAATGCATTCTCTTTCTAATAGATGTGTCAAAAGCCACCAGGTGAGACCTGTCCTCTTAACTATGTCAATTACGGATTGCAATTATGCACTTTGATAGGCTTATTTACCTTGAAGCTCAAAAAGCTTGGTGACCCATGCTGACATCTGTCACCCCACCAATCAGATGCTAGGCCTTCAGAGAAGCCTTTAACAACCCCCAGACCAGGGACACCCATTGGCACCCCTCGTGAGGCCCCTCTTCTTTGGCTTCTCTTTCTTTCTATTTCTCTAACAAATCCTGTTACTTTGCTGTTAGCTTTGTGTCTCAAATTTGTGAGACAAAGACCCAAACTGCCTAGATCCACATTATAACACCTCAAGGAAAGGGCTAGGAAAACTGGATAGCCACCTGCCTCTCCCCAGTTCAAAAATCAGCTCAAAATGCATTGAGGGCCTACACGTAGGACCTGAAACTAGAAGGAACACAGAGGAAATACCTCAGGAAATTGGAATGGGGAAAGCTTTTTTTTGGATAAGACCCCCAAAACACAGGAAATAGAAACAAAAATAGACAAATGGGATTGCATCAGACTTAAAATCTTCCTCACAGCAAAGGACACCAGAGTGAGAGAGCCTGCAGAATGGGGGGAGGTGTTTCACACTCTATACCTGAGAGGGCACTATACAAATCCATAGGGCATTCTTAAATCTCATTAGTTAAAAAAAGAAAAAGAAAAACACAAAAACAAATAACCCAAATTAAAAATGATCAATAGCTGGGGCTGGGATTGTAGCTCAGCGGTAGAGCGCTTGCCTCGCATGCGTGAGGCCCTGGGTTGGATCCTCAGCACCACATACAAAGCAATAAAATAAAGACATTGTGTCCATCTACAGCTAAAAAAATATTAAAAAAAAAAAAAGATCAATAGCCCTAAATGGATCTGTCTTTAAAGAGATATGCAAATGGCCAACAGGCACAAGAAAAAACATTCAATATCACAAATCCCTGGGACATGACCAGGGATTAAACTCAGGGGCACTCCACCACTGAGCCACACCCCCAGCCCTATTTTGTGTTTTAGGGTCAGGGTCTCTAAAACACAAAAGAGACAGGGTCTCACTGAGTGGTTCAGCTCCTCGCCGTTGCTGAGGCTGGCTTTGAACTGGAGATTCTCCTGTCTCAGCCTCCCAAGCACCTGGGATTACAGGCATGCACCACGCGCCAGGCAGCATCACTCTCATTGATGTTGATCTCACCCACACATGCAATCTAAAAAAAAAGGATCTCATAGAAGTTGAGAGGAGCACAATGGTTACCCAGGAGAGTAGGACAGAGGGGGGACAGGACAGGAGTTCACTCTCCAGGGCTTCCGCACACTAGATGAGATCCTCCACACACATCTACACAATGCCCTGCAGCAGCACCTGGATGGATCAGGCCCTGGGCACTGCATTCTGCCAAGCCAGCACCTGTAATAGACCACACCACAGCTCACCACCACCAGAAGTAGCAGGCATAGTAGCTTCTAGAAACCAAGCCCTACAACCCTCCCAGCAGGGAGTCAGGAAGTTAAACTCAGTCCACACCTTCAACACTATTTCCTAAGAGTTGTGGGGCCTTTACACTCGGAGAATTCAGACAGCCATTCAGGAAGGGTGCCCATGAGTTAAGTGTGGTCTTCCCTCATCTCCAGCAAAGTCCAAGCTTCAGAGTACGGACGTGATGCTCTCTCCTTAGACAAGCAGTTTAGAACCAGCACAGTGCCTGGGCTCCAGAAGAGAGGCTCAGAATTTTAAGAAAAGATCTTGGGGAAGATGGGAAACCAGCCCGGCTGTTCTCAGCAGGAGGAGCGCTCGCCATGGAAAGGGGTTCTGGCATTGCTGCAGGTACACACGCATCACTGGGCCACTACCTCCCAGTCCACTGCTGCCTCCGCTCCTCCCAGAACCCACGAGGAGGCAGGACGCACGGGTGACCAACCTAGTGTGGATGAAGATGTCCCCAGTGCCACAGGGGTGGCCACTGGTGTGACCAAGGGTGCGCCTCAGCCTTCCTTCAGAGACCACGGCCCGCACCTTCTCTCCTGCTTGTGAAATGCCTTGTTCCGGGAGGTGGAGAGGGAGAAGCGTGGCTTAAAGCAAGATTTAAAGGATGGGCTTTAGGTTTCATGGCCAGAAATACAAAATGCCATCCACATGCAGAAAAGGCTTGACCTTGCCAGTCATCCAAGAAACGCAAATTGAGATAGGACTGCACATTTCACTTTTGAAGTCAATGAGATGTTCCCCATCTGGCTGTTCTTGGGCTGTTGCTGCCTCAAAAATCCCGTTTGCAGACGGCCGCGCCTCACTTTTCACCCCTGCATTTCCTCCCAAACTTCTCAGGTGTGTCTTGATTTGGTCTCAGCCAAGCTTTCTCCCCATCTGCATTTCATCTGGAAGGGCCAGGGAGGGAGGGGTTTCAGCCACGTGGAGGGACAAGGAGCCAAAAGCCCGTGGATTCCTTTGGCCTCCCGAGAGCCAGCCGCAGCATCAGACGCCGGCTTCAAAATCCACGGCACTGTGGCCTCGCTGCATTCTGAGGACAGGAAGAGCAGGGCCCCAGGACAGCAAGAGTGAGATTCGTCCCCGCGCGCAGCGACCTTCACAGTTGTCAGGGCGTGACGCTTCACCTACAGAGAACACACGAGAACGGGAAAACATGAGTGGGCCGCACACATCAAAGCCAACCTAAAACTTGGGGATCTCGCAGGGCCTGTGAGGAAGGCAGTCCAAGGGCCCAGCAAAGTCATCACCTCAGCCACCAGCCACCACAGCACCTCCACTCCTCCAGGCACAACCCAGTTCTGTTCCCCAAGATGGCCCCTGACAGGAGGAAGCGTAGAAAGAAGAGGCGAGCAACAGAAGCTGTTCCTTGCTTCTTGGTTGGTTTGTTTCTGCAATAACAAAATAGGAGCAGTATGCCAAGAGGAGGCCCAAAGAGCAGAACCAAGCTAGGGTCGAGAACACAGTGTGTCCCCGAAGTCAGGACAGAAACAAGTGCTATGTGATCACCCACCCCATTAACTAATGCGTATTTTTTAGCCTTCCTTCCTTCCTCCCTCTCTCCCTCCCTCCCTTCCTTTCTTCCTGTACCAGGGACTGAATCCAGGGGCATTTAACCACTGAGCCACATCCCCAGCCCTTTTTAATATTTTATTAGAGACAGATTCTCACTGAGTTGGTTAGGGCCTTGCTAAGTTGCTGAGGCTTGGTCTGAACTTGTGATCCTCCTGCCTCAGCCTCCCAAATCACTGGAATTGCAGGCATGTGTCACCATGCCCAGCTAAACTAATATGTATCTTGTAAAATATTGTTAACAAGTTAAAGATATAATTTTGGCAAAATATTTGTAAATATTCACAGCATACAAAACATACAGTTTTCCTTAGTACAAAAATACTTCTCACGAATCAACAAAAAAAAAACTTCAGTCATCTTATGTAAAAATAGATGAAGTTAAAAAATATAGACAAAAATTAAAATGTTACATAGATAAAAGCTATCATATAATGTAGATCTTCATTATTATCTTAAAGGAAATTCACATAAAAATATGGCATGGGTTTTTTATAGCCTTATTAAAATAATTGCAAGCTTCATGAGCACAATTTTGAAGAAGGCCTGGATATTCTGGTAGCATTGGCTGTGGCCTGGCCAGAGGGCAATTTTGCAGGAGGAGCTGACAATTTAAAAAGCAAGCCTCTGTGTCCCAGAGATCCCACTCTGCCCTGGAGCCAGTGTGCAGGTGCATGCCCACTTCTGCCATCTTTAAACTGGAGAGCAATCAAAAGCCAGCTCAGCACCGGCTGGGCCCTAGAGCACCCTCTCGGTGGGTGCCAGGCCTCTCCGCACAGAATGAGGCCCACCTCCATTTGCTAGCATGGAAAAGAGCCTGACACAATCTGTCTGAGAAGACAAACTGAACAACTGCAGAGCACTTAAGGAAAGATTTCTGGAAGGAGGCAGACAAAAAATGTCCATGGTGGGGGCTTGGGCTATATCTCAATGGCAGAGCGCTTGCCTCACATGTGTGAGTCACTGGGTTCGATCCTCAGCACCGCATAAAAATAAATAAATAAAATAAAAATATTGTGTCAATCTACAACTAAAAAATATTTTTTAAAAAAATGTCCATGGTGGTCAGCGCTTAGGAATGAGGCGGACCGTGCAGAAGACAGAATTTCACTCTCCACTGGGGGTCTTCAGCAGCATTTCAAACTTTGCCCATAAGATGGCACACCCTACTTTCATAAGAAACTAACTTAAAAATTAGAAAATTTAAATTATAATCCAAGGATAGATATTATAGCATATCAATCTAGCTGTTGATGGATTTTAACAGTCTGGGCTCAGAGGAAGGGCTTGGCTTGAAGGCCCGTCAATGTGAAGGAGCCATCGAACGTGTTCTCGGCAGACCCCCCTTAGATAGGAGAGCCCCTGCTTCCAGCTAAGACGGAAGGTGGACAAGCAATGTCCCTCCAACCTCGGGGTTCTGCGTCTCATGCACTCACATCCCAGGAGCTCCACCGCAGGGGAAGACATCTGCCATGGTCATTCATCTACAAGCAAGGACCAGGAATTAATCTCACCACCTTACCTTAAATGATGGTAACTGCCGCCTGATGTGGGCCTTCTGCCCAAGGAAATTGAGAAGCTAAAAAGACTTTTCTGCTTTGCAATGCATATGCGGACAACTTAGGCTGTTGTCTTGAAGATTTCAGCAAAGCAAACTTAAGTCACCCTCACCCCACTCTGTGATGCCTCCTGTCATGACAGGTTCCACCAATGCTTGTTGAATCGATGGGCAGATGGATCTATCTCCAGGTCATCCCTTCACAGTAGGACCTCTGGGGACTTGCCTGGAGTTTGTTATCTTTATAAATCTGAGTCTCCCCGTCTTTCTACTACTGTTCCTTCCAAATGCTGCCCACCCAGTCCCATCTGCTGCCCGTTCCAACCCCCTAGTCCAGCCATGACCATGCAGTCTGGGGAGGGAGACTGTATAATTTGTTGTCTGAGCCAAAACAACTCAGAGTGTGAGTCCAATTAATAGCTCATTCTGGGATAAAAGACATAGATGTGAACTTTCCTGGGAAAGCCAGTGTACACAGTGGTACGTAGTGTGGAATATCATTTTTCCGCTGCTCTCTTGTGCTAATAAGCCAGTCCACTGATGGCTTCTTTGGGACAGGTGTCCATCCTTGTTCCAATCATCTGCACTCAGGTGGGCAGAGTCACAGGTGGAACCCATGGCCTGGCAAGACTCAGGACTCCTAGCTGGTGGCAGTGCAGGTAGCATGCACCTGTGCCTGCCCAGCAGTCAGGGGGCCCACACAGGCTCTACTCTATAACGTTCCCTGGAGTGTGGGAAAGAACGAGGCAGAGAAGACCACTTTCCCAGGGACGCCTGCAGAAAGTTCCAGTGCTCTAAAGATCATGGCTTCAGGAGCCACTTGGAAAGCCTGACTCCGTCCCAGCAGAGGGCTAGCAACAGCCTGAGAGTCTGGAGCCCTGTGGACCCCACTCTTCTGGCACACGTCATCCAGAGACAAGCAGGGGAGGGCTGCTGTCTGCGAGCATCTCTTTCCTGGACCCAGCAGCTCTGGTCCCAGGTCTTGCCCTGAACATTTGGACCATTCAACTACTCATTATGAGCCAGCCTAGGATCAGAGCATCTTTATGACCTTGTTTATCTGTGCAGATCCTTGCTGGATTCTGAACAGTAGACTTGACCGTGAACTATGGACATAACCGTTTGTGGGCTGGGGCTGTCTGGAGAGGAGACCTCCTGCTGAGGGAAGAAAACAATCTGTAGTCCTTGCGCGTGCTGGGAAGCAGGTAGTGTGATAAACACCGTGGGAACAAGGATGGCTACGCTCAAAATTTAGAGAAAACAATGTTTCTGGGAAACAACATTCACATGTACGATAGTAAGTGGTATTTACTGATCATCTGGCTAGGGGGTAAAAAAGCCCCTTAAGGCTACAGTTCCCACAACAACAAGTTGAAGATTCAGAGCTGATGAGCCCTAGGCTGAGGCTGCAGCCCAGAAGAGAAGAGGCTGTGCTCAGTCATGGAACACGGAGCAGCCGCTTATTTTTAGCCCAGGAGCCACAATGCTCTGAACATCACATGGTCCAAGTGTGACAGAAATTAGGGCAGGTTTTGTTTTTCTCTCCTGGGGAGCAGAGTGATAGGTTTGTTTGAGAAAAATAAGCACTGCTTACCGGGCAGCGATTCCCTTTCCCCTCTCTGAGTTCCACTTTCATTGCAGCCGCAGCTCACTGTGAAGCTGGAGGAGAGACGCCATTCCCTCACAAGCACAACCTTAAGAACTCAAAGTTCACCACCCTATGTTTAAAAAGCACTGAGTTTTCTGTGGCTATTGTAACAAATCACCACAAACTTGGTAGTTTAAGGACATGATAAACACGTTATGTCTAACTGCTTCTTACATCACAGTGCTGACCTCAAGCTGTCCCCAGGGCTGCTTCCGTCGGGAGGCCCTGGGTGGAGGCCCTTTCCTCACCTACTCCAGCTTCTGGAGGCCACCAGTTTGTCTCAGGGCTCCTTCCCCTGTCCTCCCACCAGCAGCTGAGGCCTCTGGTACTGCCCAGCCCGTGTGGCCAGTGGGAAAGGCTGCCCAGTCTTAAGGAGTCACTGGGTGACACGGGCCCACCAGGAGTGTTCAGGATGATCTCCGTCTCCAGGTCGTAACCTTGGTCCCCCTTGCAAAGTCCTTTGCCATGGAGGTCACCTGCTCAGCCTCCAAGGAATTGAGCATGGACACGGGCGGGGCTCTGTCCTGCCTGCCACTACCTCCATAAAATGTTTACTCCTTGTCCTTGGGCCCCGTCTGAAATTAGCACAAATGTCCTTTAATTTTAAGGAATGGAGGGTTAGGCAGAGCTTTATTTAGCAAACCTCATAGTCCACAGGAATCACGAAGGGACCCAAAGTCCCCTGCCGCCCATGCTCATGGCTCCTCCGGCCACACTGCCCTGCAGGGACCCTGTACAGCCGGCACGCTCACTCACTCTTCCACGTCGTCTTCCTCCTCTTTCCCTGCACCCAACCTGCGGGCTCAGGAGAGCAGCGCTGGTCCTGCTCAGCCCGCTGGCACTGGGCTCACTATCACCCCAGCCACCTGATCGTGGAGGCGCCATCTTGGCCTTCAGCTCAACTCCTCCCTGGATCTCCACAGAGAACTTACAAGTGCCCCCCAGACTGTCGGCCAGGTATACACCCTGAAACCCTCAGGCCCAGCCTAAGAGGTCCATGTGGGACTTCCTACTAGAAGGTGTATCCTAACTTTTGTATTACCCTGCTGGCCCGTTTTATTGATACCTATTTGAATTTGCTACAGACTTTTCAAACCTGATGTAAATTAGCCACAGTTGTCTCCTAACCCTGGAAACATATCTCATCAAGTAAGATAGAGTTGGACTTTTTTATGGTATCTCACAAACTGAAAACTTAGTTTTCTTATTATGTGCATTTCAAAATGTTGAATAATCTGAGAAAATGCTCATTTCATTCTGACATCTTGTAATACTTGGTTCTGATCCCACTTGTTTTGTTTTGGATTTGCACTTATGTTTTGCTCCTTCTCGGTCATGCTCAGCCGTATCTGTCTGTTACACTCGTTTGTCTTGGGTCCTATTTAAGATCCCCTAAAGAGTCTCTGTGGTGAGTGGGAGACCCTGGGTGCAGGTGTGTGTGCAATTACTTCCATTCCACCCAACACTTTGTTAGGTATCGACAAAACAAAGACCCAGGGCTGGACACAGTCCACAGGGCTACTATAACAAAATACCATAGACAGGTGTCTTACAAATAGCAGAAAGCTGCTCCTCACAGCTCTGGGGTCAAGAAGTCCAGGGGAAGGCATGGCAGACTTGACGTCAGGTGAGGGCCACCTCCCGGTTCACAGTTGGCTCCTTCTCACTGTGTCCTCACATGGAGGAAAGGACAAGGGGCCTGCTGGGTGTCTTTTGTAGGGGCACTAATTCCATGTATCAGATGACCTACTACCTCCCCAGGCCGGCTCGCTGGTCTTCACCTGGAGGACTGGGATTTCAACACAAGAGTTTCAGGGAACAGAAGCGTTCAAACCATAGTCAGGTTTAAGTCAATTTTCCCCAGAACTTGGGAGAATGAGTTTCCATCTTGGGATAGATTTGCTTGCTGCTGTCCCTGTGGGAAAGGTTCTCCCAGGGTCCACCCACCACTTGGCTCCGTGTGGATGCTCCTGTCCCTTCACTTGCCCCATCTCTGCTGAGCCTCGAGGCCATCTCACCTTCCAGGTCTTGCCTGCCCACCTGGCTTGCTCTGGGTCTCCACCACTGGAGTGCCATCTCCACAAAGATGGGGCCCCAACAAACTGGGTGCTGGTGCTCAGACGCTGGGTGAAGAGGTGTGCTCAGACAGCAGGCTGTAGAGTCTCCGCAGCCTGGAGCAGCTGCCCTGAGGCTGAAGCAGCGTTTCCACCGTCCTGTCCCCTTGCCTGAGCGGGTGCTGGTCTCCATTGCCGTTCAGTCTCCGCTCTGCTCCTGCAGGTGCCATGGCATGTTTCCAAGGTGACCATTTCTTCCGGAGCATCCTGCTTGGCCATTTCAACCTGCACATGGAAACCTCTTTGAGCTCGAGAGCCCGTTTTCCTCTAAATCTATGCGTCCCTTCTGCTGGCTTCACTCTCTCTCTGGAAGGCTGGTCTGTTTTCCATGATTTCTACCATCTTTCTTCACTTCCATGCTTTATTTTATGAGTGGAAATTTCCTCAATGTTATTTTCAAGTTGCTGTTGGCTCATTGAATCCATCCTGTTATTTAGCCCGTTTCAGCATATTAATGAGAACCCTTTGCTCCCTGATGGAGCCTCCTTCAGAGCACCTTGTTCCTGTCTTAAGGAGGGACCATCCCTCATTCTTCACCAGGCACTGATTAGAACAGTTCAAGCTCTCTTCTGCTCGGCGAGCCTTTGTGCTCCTGGGCCAGCTGCCCCACTCCGTGGCACCTTTTTCTTTTCCAAGCCCTTGGACTGGTTGGCGCCCTGGTGATCTGACGTGCTGTCATTTCTGGGTGTGGACTGTGCTGTCTGGTATGGGCAGTGGGTATGCCTCCCCAGACTGGCTTGGTTTGTTTCTCATCGATCTCCTCCTGGCTGCCCGGGCCTATGTGCAGACCAGGGGCTGCCACGCAGCTGGAAGGCTGTCTGGAAACTGCCTGAAACCCAGGAGTCCCCAGCAGCCATGCAAAGACCCCGTCTCTTCTGGGCACAGCAGCTTGCTGTAATTCCTTCCTGGAAGTTGCTGCTTTTCATTTTACATGAAACACTTGTTGTCCTCCCTCTCCTGCAGGAAGCGGGGGTTAGGAAGCTGCCCCACGCTGCTCAGGGCCCTCCCAGGCCTTTCCCTACAGGCTGTGAAGCCAACGCTGTCAAGTTTTCTGCCCTAAGTCAACCCCGTGGGTCATAATCAATCACGCCTATTATTTGCAAATTTCATCCACAAATGAACTTTCCTGGATCTCTGTTGGGGAATGCTGCCAGCCCCCACCATGATGGGTTGCAGTTGCCTCTGCTGTCTTCCCTCTCTGATCCCAAATGCTGCCCTGCCCACCTCCCTGGCAGGAATTCCTCAAAGTTTCTCGCCTACTCCAGATCTTTTGACTTATTTTCTAGCTCGTCATTGCAGTTTTATTCCTTTTTAGGAGTATTTTTTCTGTTATTTGAATTGGATATTGACAAGGGAGAAAAAGGAGAGGTCTCATTCTTCCACTACTAAATAGCAATTTGCAGAACAAACCAGTCCGACAATCAAATGCATGATCTTCATATTCCACCCATGAAAAGCTCAATAATGAGAGGCTCCAAAACATAACAGTCTTCTTGAACAGCTGACATTTCATCTTGTTATATTGGACATCTTTTTCAGAGCTTCAGAGCCACATGAAAGATCCCAGACCCCGAGGGCCTCACGCTCTATACCACCAGCTGCAGATGCCCTGGATCGACGGTTCCTGATGGTGAATAACCCAGGCCACACAATTACAATCAATAACATCACTCGATTTCCAGTGAGCACTTAGTAATTTTGCTTAAAAAAGAAAAAAAAATAGAATTTGTTTTGAGTTCATTTGCAAATAACAATATTGACCCAGAAAAAAACACAACAACCACAGCAGAAACGTGAAGAGTCAGATGTGCGGACTCACCTCCCAGGCAAAGCCCAACTAGTCAGGCACGATGTCGGCAAGCTGAATGGATGGTGGACATCAGCCAGGCAGAAATGATGTCACTGCCAAGCAAGTGGTACGGGTGCTCTTGAAACACAGAGACTGAGACTCTCTCATACTGTGGTTACAGAAATCATACTGTGGCTGGTGACCCAGCAGTCACCGTACTAAAGAGCACACCAAGTTTATTGCAGCTCTATACACAGTAGCCAAGCCATGAACCAACAGAGAGGTTCGTGGATAGATAAATGGATAAAGAAAAGTAACATATATACACAACGAATGTTACTGAGCCATCAAAAAAGGAGGAAATCCTGTCCTCTGCAGCAAACTAGAGGGCATTATATCAAGTGAAATAAGACGGATTCAGAAAGAAAAATGCCACGTGTTCTTACTCACATTTTCAAGTGAAAAAAGTTGATCACATTGAAGTACAGAGTAGCATAGAGGTCACTATGGGCTGGGGGGACCATGGGGTGGTAAGCAGGTACATGAAGCATGGCTGGGGACTAGTCCTGGGGTCAGTGGTGCAGCAGCATTACTGTGTCAACCTCGATTATTCAGACGTTTCAGAATAGCTAGAGAAGAGGTTGAAGGTTCTCAACACACAGACGTGATATCTGAGGAGATGGACGTGCTAATTACCTGGTTTGATCATACTATATACACATACTAAATTACAATGTTGGATCCCATGAATAAGTACAAATATGTCAGCTAACAATTTTAAATGAAACCCTGATTGGTGTTTCTCAGTATCTGAATTCATCTATTTTCGACAGGTAGGGCAAGCTGAGACAAGGAAGAACCTGCCGCCCCTGCCTTGGGAGCTTCCCCTCATCCTGTGAAGTCAGCTAACGGTCTTCTTTGGCACTAATTCATTCATGGATATTTTTCAGTTGAACTAGAAGATCTCCGAGTGCCACAGCCGTCCTTCAGATCCTGGTTAAAAGCCATTCATTGAGCCCACTCTGGTGCTGCTCACTATCCAGCTCTGGTTGGAGCCACCAGGGCTCCGTGGTCCCCACAGGTGCAGCCCTGGAGCTGCTCTAGGCTTGGGCCCAGATGTGAGAGACCTCAGGTGTCTTCCTATCAAACCTTTATGCCGGTGAAACTCTAAGAGCCGCTCATTGCTCCTCCCTCGGGAAATCAGAAGCGTCTTCAAGGTCTGGGGCCCAGCCCAGAACCTGAGCACCTTGGTCTCCTCCTCCTCACTTCCAAAAAGAGCGATAAGAGTTGATGCCTTAAAACTGGTCCAGCCAAAGGGAAGGAGAAAGCAAAGGAGAGGTCCAGGGCCATAAAAGGGAAGGAAGCCTGGAGCAGGTACTTAAAATGAAACAACGTTCTGCTGACTGTATAATTTGTATTTTAGAAAACCAATAACAACAACAAAATCTTTGTGACATGCTGATTGTGAAAACAAACAGAATTTTAAGATATCTGAGACTTCTAGTGTGTTGGATTATAAAGCTCTGGTGATGATTTCAAAATAAGCACAGAAGTTCTAGGAACTTTAGAATACTCTGGAAAAAAAATATTACCTTGAGGGGCTGGAGCTGTGGCTCAGTGGTACAGCGCTTGCCTTGCATGCGTGAGTCACTGGATTCGATCCTCAGCACCACATAAAATGAGAGATGGAGGAAAATTGCCTAACTAATAAAACTCAATTTAAAAAAAAGTATATATTACCTTGAAGCATCACAGACTTCACAGGCTTTAGTGTGGAGTAAAATCTGCAAGGTCCTGGTTCAGAGATGGAGAAGGCACAAGGGGAAAACTAATGCTGTTCCTTTGGGGCCTTCGAGGTTCCTAGGACCCCAGAGGCACCCCAGGGCTTCTCCTCCACAAATGCCATTGCTACGGCTACTCAGCTCCAAAAAGCCAAGTCAGACCCTGGAATGATTGTAGGAAGCCTAAACAGGCCTCACATGCGGGCACACCATTACCCATGCAGACAGACCCAGGTCAGTGCCTGGCATCCACATCAGCTCAGGTAGGATCTGCCTCTGCCCAATGGCGGAGCTCAGCTCAGTAACTTCTGACCCATCTTTCATTTTTTCCTGTGAACTCTTGAGCATTGCAAAAGAACCATTAATATTCTTCAAGGATAGCAAGGAATGAATCCTAAAGGCCAGGCTCTGTCTAACCCTGAAGATCCAGGCAGACCTTCAGAAGATAAGCTCCTTCCAGAGGGTCCTGGAATTCCCTGATGAGCAGATGCTGGCCAGATTGTGGGGACAGAGCTGCTCTGGTTACCTGCATGTCCCCTAGGCTTCTGGTCCAACCTTGACTCTACCCAGCATCCCTCCCTGTGATCCTGACTTCTGCCTGGTGAGAGGAGAAACACACACTACATGCTCAGACAGTGGCCCTCGGGCACTTGTGGGAGACTGTACAGGACACAGAACATCTTGTGAACCTTTGTATTAAAAGGGTGTGGCATGAATTTTCCTAAGAGAAACTAGCTAGCAAATAGGCATTTTGAACACGTGTCTGGAAACAAGAATGCCAAATGCTGAGACTGGGCAGACCAGACCCAGAACTCTGATCTGGAAAGGCCCCACCCAGCTCAGAGGGACCCTGAGGAGCCAAGGCGCATATGGAAAACATGGTGTTAATTAGGACATCGTCCGCCACTGGTAGCCTCTGTCAGCCGGTAGCCACAGAAACAGTAGGAAGAATGGAAGGTACTGAGTCTGCTCGTTTAAAGAAGCCATAGTCTTTGTATCCCTCTGATAGCTCATAAGAATTCCATGGTGGAATTTCAATTCAAGTCTCCAGAAAAATTAGAACCCTAGCAGATTACAAGAGATTGCCTCTAAGTGGGATGTTAGGAAATGTGGTCCAAATTGGTTAAATTCCTCTATTCCCCATGCAGCATGAAGGGTACAGATGCCCACAGACCTCAAATCTGTCCTCTCGCAACTTAAAAAAGAAATGCATGTCGGAATGACCACAGCGCCTACTCCCACGGGGCACAGAGAATAGCAGAAGGGGGGCTGGCTGGCTGCCTCTGTGGGACGAGTGCTTGCTTCTTTATTTTGCCAAGTGTGGTCAGTAGCTAATTGCATTTTTATGATGATACTTTATAGTCCAATTATTCTAAAGAACTTTTTCTTAAATTTCCTCTCAATTTTTAGAGAGACAGATTCAATTTTTAGAAATCTCTTCCTTTGGGTTTTGGTTAAATAATGTTGGTTGGTTTGGTTAAACAAGTATTAGAAAGTAATAATTTAAAACACACGGGTGAGAACAAATTTTTCAAAAAAGATAAAAATCAGACTCACCATTGGAGATAATCCCTCTCGTGTCGCCCTCTGTGTGCCTGTGCGTAGCTGCACGTGTGTGAACACGTGTGTGTACATGTGCACCTGCACACACATTACACAGTACCTGTCCGTGTGCACACATGGCTGCATTGATTTCTCAAGGACATCCCAAGGACACAAACTATGACCCATCCAGGGAAGAAGCTGGCCTCAGGCGGTTTCATACTACAGGATCCCAGCGCCCGCGTGGTCTCACCAGCCATGGCCCTGGACAGCCTGCTTCCCCAATGCCACCACCCTCTCTACCTTGAGGAGGACAAGCCAGGACAACCTTTCTACATCTCCTTCTGCCCTTCTTTCCAGGCAGGAGTCTGTCAGAGATGCCGGCACAAGGGGAAGGAGCAGCCTTTGTTCCTTGGTGGTCCTTGTAGGCAGAGGGGACCCGGTGGCTGCCCACATGACTGTATGGCTTAGCGGGCATAGCGGATATGCCATGAGTAACCCCCGGAACAGCAGCAAAAACTGGCTGCGGAGAAGTGACGGGGCAGAGATGGAAGGGGAGGAAGGACGAGCCGGCCGGACCTGTGTGTGTCAAGAATGCCGCCGCCTGGCCTGGCCGGGCTCTCGGTCCTTGCAGCACAGGGGAGGTGAAAGGATGGCGAGGAGCCACAGTCCGCCCCAGGCACTCAGGTCGCAAGCCCAGGGCTCCCAAAGCAGAGCTGTCAGGACGGGGGACCACAGTGTGCAGGGAGAGGGAGGCCTGAGAGCTTCGGGGAAATGGTGCCGGGAGAGGCAGCTGTCGGGAGGCTGGTGAGGGGAAGGGCGCAAGCTCAGAGAGGCCTCTGCTGCTGAGAGTGTCCAAACGCACTAAGGCCAGTGCCAGAAGCAACGCAGCGGGCGCCGGGCCGGGGCTGCCGGGGCCCTGCCCAGTGTCCTCCAAAGGGGTTGTGTTCACGCCTGAAACCCACGCGGCCCTTGAAGGAGTCGCACTAGTGAGGCCCTGCAGACACGGCTGAGCCCGAGGCGCGTCAGGGCCGTTTCCTAAATCCGCCCCGCGATCCGGACGTCCACTCATCTGTTTTTCCCCTCACTTTCGCGGTGCTGTAGTCATTTGAGCCTTTACCTCCAGAACTGGCTTCCACATCATCTTCGGCCCCACAGGTGCCTCTGCGTCCGTCTCCCCGCTGGGTAGCTTTCTGCTAACTCCTTTAAGGCCCTGGGCTGCGGTGGGAAACTGCCAATGGACAGAATCGGTCTTCCACAGGGTGGAGCGGGCGCAGCAGGAGCCTGATCTGGGCGGCTGTAACAGGCAACTGACTGTGGTCCCTCCTGCCCGTGTCCCCAAACAGGCAAGAAGCATCGAGTAGACTGGACACCACGGTCTGCTCCGGCCAGTGTGCGTCCACCCACCAGCCCTGCTCCTCGTCCGTCTCTGCTTTCAGCCGTGCCTGCACTCCCTCTGCTGCCTTCTCCTCTCCTATCTACCTGTTGTGATGCGCACAGCGTGGTTTTATTACATGGCCTTTGCTCACAGTGCTTCACTTAAATCCATGATGACTAGAACACTTAATTTGCCTTTTAAGAAAGTAAACAAATGAAGCAGCTTTTTATTAAGCTTCACTAACTGTCCCTGCAGTGAGCTCTATAGAAAAGCAGCTTTCCTGTCCTTCCCGGGTGGCCTGTGCTGAGGGTAACACACAGCACAACTGACTCCAGGAGGTCTTTCCCAAAACACCCCCTGCCGCTCCCCACAGCCTGGGCCTCCTGGCAGCGAGGGACCTGGTGCCGTCCCCAGGTGTTGTGTGGCCACGGGAGGCGGAAGGAGAGAGTCCTGCTCTCTGACACTGTGAGCCAGAGAGGTCTCAGCATCCTGTGCACAGAGACACCACCCACTCCCAGAGGCCTCAAAACAGGAATGTCAGCCCATTGGCAGATGCCCTGCGGTCACCGGCAGCACAGAAGACTGCAGAGCAGCAGCCTTCCCCGTGTTTGCACACCTTCCAGGATCCCATGGCAAGTATGTTCAGAGACAGAATTCACAAAGCACTCACCCAGCACAGCTGCTGAGGTGTTGGACCTTGGTGAACAATTTAAAATAACACCCTCAAATAGGAGGCTGACTCTGAAAAATAGCAGGTGCTAGCCCAGTGAGGATGGGGAAGGAAAAACCTTTCAGCTGGATTTTAACTCCAATTTAGTGCATGGTCCTCACACTGTGGTCTCAGGCAATGGACTGAGGGAACTCTGATAGTCTGAGATTAGCTTGGGAGCTCTGCCAGGTAAAGTCTCTGTTCCTTTACTCAAAAATGTTTAGGGCAGACTTTGGTGTCTATTTTTAAAACCTGGGTATATTATGGCATAGGACATAGCAATAACATAAGAAAAAATGTAAGCTTTCAAATGATTTTTTTTTAATCGCAGAGTACTTCAGATAGAAACTCACTCCAGCACCTGAGAGAAAGAGTGGCCAGGTACTTCCGTGGAGCTGGTTAACACAGTGTGCTGCCAGCCAGATCCCTGATCCGCATGCCCTCCAAGGTTGCTCTCTGGGTTTGTCTGCAAAAATGCTAGGATGCCCTGGGGAAGCACAGTCATACACACAGACATCCACATACCTGCCACCTGCATTCAGTGTACCTCAGAGAAATGGGTACTGTTCCCCTGGGTACTGTTAATACGATAATTAGATGATTTCCAGAAACAAAACTTCCACGTGGATAAATAGTTCCTTTCCCCTGAAGGAGCCCAGGGCAATGGAGCCCCAGAGGAGAAGGCGCCCAGCCAAGCCCGGCTGGGGAGTTGGACGTGTGCTGTGAACTTCCTTCCCCACAGGTCAGAGAGTGAAGTGGGCTCCTTCAGGCCTGCAGAATGCCCCTCGTGACCATCCCTACTCACTCACAGCCTCTCACTGTGTGTACACAGCCTGGAGGGACCATGCCCCTATCTTGGGAGGAGGTGGCACCCTCCTTTTTGCCCCTTGTCCCAGTGTGCTGCATAACAGCAACCTAGATTGCTTCCTTCCTGATGATAGATTTCAGTATTTGACCTTCCTGCCCAGATCACCTTCCCAGAGCATGACACTGAGAGGTGTCCTCTTTCACAGTCACCAAGAATAACCAAAGGCCACACAGTTCTGGGCACAGGCACCAGGTGAAAACTGGAGTAGCTGGCTCAGTGCTACCACATTCAGACCAGGCACTATCCAAGCTCCCAGGGAGAAGTCGCTGGCTTCTTTGCCCCACACAGTTGCAGTTGTCCTCCCCTCGTGGCCCAAGCTCAGGAGTCTTACCTGACAATAAATGACTTAGATAGCTACTTGGGCTTCAGGATCATCAAGCACTGTGGGTGCTTTGCATTGAAAAATCAGCCCAGTCCTGTGATGAGAAAATACATGGCCCTGCCTTGTGGTTTGCCTGTGTCCTCTTGGGGTCTTATATTTCCAGTGTGGAACTAAAGTTTCCATTACAAAGAAAATTCCTTCCTTCCATTCTTAATACTGCTTATTAACATGCTAAACACATGCAAAATCATTTTTAAAACAATGCAATAACTATTACCTCCACCATCTATGCACTAGAGGTATCCCCACTAAGTGTGCTAACAGACACCATCCTGTGGCAGAGGCAACAGGGAGCCTTGAATAGGGTCACCTCTCTGTTCTTTCTTCCTTCAGCCAACTTCTTTTGATTCCCCTTTCACTAGTCCTATAATATAACACCTTGATATTCTAACACCCTACATCATAAAAATCATATCCTAACTCCCCCCCACTAGCCCTCATACTCTCTCTCTCTTTCCATGATTAGAAACTGTGAAACCTTATGCAAAGATACTGGATACGTGGCAGAAGATAACTGAACTCATCATTTCTGTTTATAGTGACCAAATTGTAAATGTCTAAATACGATCTAATTGATTTATGGCTGCATGTTGGTTGCATTGGGTGCTGTAAACATTAATCTACTCCTTAAAGGTGAGGTATTGGTAACTTGTAGGAACACTTCAAGATTTTAAGACAGAAACTGCAATACCTCAGATCCACACTGCAAGAGAGGAAGACACATAGATAACATGAAGAAACAAGGGAGGAGCTGGGTGTGGTGGCACAAGCCTCTAATCCCAGCACTCAGAGAGGCTGAGACAGTAGAATTGTGAGTTCAAAGCCAGCCTCAGCAACGGCGAAGAGCTAAGCAACTCGGTGAGACCCTGTCTCTACATCAAACACAAAATAGGTCTGGGGATGTGGCTCAGTGGTTGAGTGCCCCTGAGTTCAATCTCCAGTACCAAAAAAAAAAAAAAAAAAAAGATAGAAAGAAAGGAACAAGGGAGGAATGTGCCCCAAACTAACCAAGATACTACAATAATAGAATCCATTGACAGCGCAGTAGATGAAATGTCAGAGAAGGAGTTCAGATCATTAAAATGATCCGCAAATTAAAGAATAACCTGAGTGAGCAAATACAGGCAAAATTGATCACTCCAACAAAGAGAAAAGAGAGCACCTACAGGTAGCAAAAGATTACTTCAAGAAAGAGATAGGCACTCTGCAAAAAAAAAAAATCCTTGAAATGAAGGAAAAAAATCCTTGAAATGAAGGAAACAATAAAGCAAATAAAAAACACAATAGAAAGCATCACCAACAGACTAGATCATTTGGAAGACAGAACCTCAGACAATGAAGACAAAATATACAATCTCAGAAATAAAGTTGACCGCATAATAAAGATGGTAAGAAACCATGAACAGAACATCCAAGAATTATAGGATAACATCAAAAGACCTAATCTAAGATTTATTGGGATAGAGGAAGGCAAAGAGATACAAATCAAAAGGATATACAACCTCTTCAATAAAATAATAACAGAAAATTTCCCAAACATGCAGAATGAATTAGAAAACCAAATACAAGAGGCTTACAGGACACCAAATGTACAAAATTACAACAGATCTACACCAAGGCACATTATAATGAAAATGCCCAACATACACAATGAGGATAGAATTGTAAAAGCTGCAAAAGAGAGCAATCAGATTACACATACAGGGAGACCAATTCGAATCTCAGCAGATTTTTCAACCCAGACTCTCAAAACCAGACAACATATACCAAGCTCTGAAGGAAAATGGATGCCAACCAAGAATCTTATGTATAGCAAAATTAAGCTTCAGATTTGATGATGAAATAAAAACTTTCCTTGATAAACAAAAGTTAAAAGAATTTACAGCAAGAAAGCCAGCACTAGAGAACGTTCTTGACAAAATATTCCACAAGGAGGAAATAAATAACAACAATGAAAATCTGCAAAGGGAGGAATTACACTAAATGTAAGGCCAATCAAAGGAGAAACCAAATCAGGTTAAAAGTCAAAAATAAACCAAAATGACTGGAAATACAAATCCTATTTCAATAATAACCCTGAATATGAATGGCCTGAACTCATCAATTAAAAGACATAGACTGACAGATTGGATTTTTAAAAAGACCCAACAATATGCTGCCTTCAACAGATTCATCTCACAAGGAAAGACATCCACAGACTGAAAGTGAAAGGATGGGAAAAAATGTCTCACTCATATGGACCTCATAAACAAGCAGGGGTATCCCTCCTCATATCAGATAAAGTGGACTTCAAACCAAAGTAAGTGAAAAAGGACAAAGAAGGACATTTCATACTACTCAAGGGAAACATATATCAACAAGACATAACAATTGTAAATATCTATGCCCTAAACAATGGGACATCTATGTATATCAAACAAACCCTTCTCAACTTCAAGAATCAAATAGACCACAACACAATAATACTGGGTAACTGTAACACACCTCTCTCATCACTGGATAGATAGATCATCCAAACAAAAATTTAAAAAAGAAACTATAGAATTCAATAAAACAATCAATAATTTAGAATTAACAGACATATATAGAATATTCCATCCATCAACAAGCAAATACACTTTTTTCTCTGTAGCAAATAGATCTTGCTCTACAATGGACCATATGTTATGCTACAAAGAAAGTCTTAGCAAATACAAAAAAACTACTACTCTGCATTCTATCTGACCATAATGGAATGAAATCAGAAACCAATGATAAAATAAAAAATAGAAGCTACTCCAAAACCTGAAGACTAAACAATACACTATAGAATTATGCATATATAACAGAAGACATCAGGAAAGAGGTAAAAATAATTCTTACAGGTAAATGAAAATTCCGATACAACATATCAAAATCTCTGGGACACTATGAAGCCAGTGCTAAGAGGAAAGTTCATTGCATTAAGCTCATACATTAAAATAAGAAAAAGTCAACAAATAAACAACCTGACATTACATCTCAAAGCCCTAGAAAAAGAAGAACAAACCAACTCTAAAAGTAGTAGAAGACAGGAAATAATTAAAATCAGTATGGAAATCAATGAAATTGACACAAAAGAAACAATTTTAAAAATTGACAAAACAAAAAGCTAGTTCTTTGAAAAAAGAAATAAATTGATAAACCCTTAGCCACCCTAACGAAAAGAAGAGAGAAAACTCAAATTACTAAAATTTGAGATGAAAAATGAAATATCACGACACTATTGAAATTCAGAAAAATGAAATATCATGACACTATCGAAATACAGAAGACAATCAGAAACTATCTTCAAAATTTATACTCCAGTAAAATAGAAAACATTGAAGACACCAACAAATTTCTAGAGGCATATGACCTACCCAAACTAAACCAAGAGGACATACACAATTTAAAGAGATCAATTTCAAGCAAGGAAATAGAAGACACTATCAAAAGCTTTCCAACCAAGAAAAGCCCAGGACCAGATGAACTCATAGCCGAGTTCTACAAGACCTACAAAGAAGAATTAATACCAACACTCCTCAAAATTATTTCATGAAATAGAAAAGGAGAGAACACTTCCAAACTCATTCTATGAGGCTAGTATCACCCTGATACAAAAACCAGGCAGAGACACATCAAGGAAAGAAAATTTCAGACCAATATCCCTGATGAACATTGATGCAAAAATTCTCAATAAAATCTTGGCAAATTGCACACAAAAACGTTTTAAACTAGTGCACCATGATCAAGTGGAGTTCATTCCAGGCATGCAAGTTTGGTTCAACATACAGAAATCAATAAATGTAATTCATCACATCAATAGACTTAAAGACAAGAATCACATGATTATATCAATTGATGCAGAGAAAGCATTTAACAAAATATATCACCCTTTCATGTTCAAAACACTAGAAAAACTAGGGATAGTAGGAACATTCCTCAACATTGTAAAAGCTATATATGCTAAACCCAAGGCCAACATCATCCTAAATGGAGAAAAATTAGAATCATTCCCTCTAAAAATGGGAAGAAGACAGGCATGCCATCTTTCACCACTGCTATTCAACATAGTCCTTGAAACTCAAGTCAGAGCAATTAGAGAGATGAAAGAAATTAAAAGGATACAAATAGGAAAAGAAGAACTCAAACTATCATTATCTGCTGATGACATAATTCTATATTTAGAGGATCCAAAAAATTCCAATTCTACCAGAAATCTTCTAGAAATAATAAATGAATCAACAAAGTAGCAGGATATAAAATCAATACTCATAAATCAAATGCATTTCTATATATCAGTGATGAAACCTCTAAAAGAGAAATTAGGAAAACTACTCCATTCACAATAGCCTCAAAAGAAAATATACTTGGGTATCAATTTAACAAAAGAGGTGAAAGATCTCTATAATGAAAACTACAGAAAACTAAAGAAAGAAATTGAAGAAGATTTTAGAAGATGGAAAGATCTCCCATGTTCTTGGATAGGCAGAATCAATACTGTCAAATTGGCCATACTACCCAAAGCACTATTCAGATTCAATGTGATTCCAATTAAAATCCCAATGTCATTCTCTTAGAAATAGAAAAATAAATCATGAAATTTATGTGCCAAAATAAGAGACCCAAAATAGCCAAAGAAATCTTAGAAAGAAGAGAGAACCAGGAAGCATCACAATACCAGATTTTAAACTATACTACAAAGTTATAGTAACAAAAACAAAATGGTATTAGCACCAAAATAGACATGTAGACCAATGGTACAGAATTGAAGACACAGAGACAAACTCATATAAATACAGTTATCTCTTACTAGACAAAGGTGCCAAAAACATACACTGGAGAAAAGATAGACTCTTCAACAAGTGGTGCTAGGAAAGCTGGAAATCCACATGCAGCAAAATGAAACTAAACCCCCATCTCTCATTATGCACAAACCTCAACTCAAAGTGGATCAATGACCTAGGAATTAGACCAGAGACCCTACGCCTAATAGAAGAAAAGGTAAGTCCAAACCTTCACCACGTCAGATTAAGCCCCGACTTCCTTAACAAGACTCCTAAAGCGCAAGAAATAAAAGCAAGAATTAATAAATGGGATGGATTCAAAAAGCTCCTTCTCAGCAAAAGAAACAATCAATGAGGTGAAGAGAGAGCCTACATTTTGGGAGCAAATTTTTGCCAAACACATGTCAGATAGAGCACTAATCTCCAGGATATGTAAAGAACTCAAAAAACTTTACACCATAAAAACAAACAACACAATCAATAAATAGGCTAAGGAACTGAACAGATACTTGTCAGAGGAAGAAATACAATAGATCAAAAAATATATTTAAAAAATTCAACATCTCTAGTAATTACAGAAATGCAAATCAAAACTACTCTAAGATTTCATCTCATGCCAGTCAGAATGGCAATTATCAAGAATACAAACAACAATAAGTGTTGGCGAGGATGTGGGGTAAAAGGTACACTCTTACATTGCTGGTGGGATTGTGAATTGGTGCAGCCAATCTGGAAAGTAGTATGGAGATTCCTTAGAAACTTGGAGTAGAACCACCATTTGACCCAGCCATCCCACTCCTCAGTCTATACACAAAGAACTTAAAAACAGTATACTACAGTGACACAGCCATATCAATGTTTATTGCAGCACAATTTACAATAATCAAACCGTGGAACCAACCCAGATACCCCTCAGTAGATGATTGGATAAACTGTGGTATATATACAGAAGGGAATATTACTCAGCAATAAAATAAAATCAAATCATGGCTTTTTCAGGTGAATGGATGGAGTTAGAGAATATCATGCTAAGTGAAGTAAGTCACTCCCCAAAACCACAGGCCAAATGTTTTCTCCGATAAGTGGATGCTAATCCATAACAGGAGGATGTGGGAAGAGTAGAGGAAATTTGGATTAGCCAAAGGGGAGGGGAGAGGGGAGGGGTGTGGGGAGAGGAAAGATGATGGAATGAGATGAACATCATCCCCCTAGGTACACGTATGATTGCATAAATGGTATGAACCTACTTTGTGTACGACCAGAGATGTGAAAACCTGTGCCCATTTGTGTACAATGAATCAATGAGCATTCTGCTGTCATGTATAACCGATTAGAACAAATAAAAAAATAAAAATTAAAAAAAGAAATAGGTACAAACTGGGTTAAATTATTTAGTACCTCCTATTTGTTTTGTGGTCTTGTGAAAATTAGTTACTTTTACTGAACCTCCATTTCTTTAATAAATTATGGGCTAATGTCAAAATTTTAAAAAAAAGAAGTTAGGAGGAGACAATAAAAATCTAAACCAATGCAGTAACAGGAAGAATGGAAATAAATGAAAAGATATGGGTGTGTGTGTACGGAATGAGGGATCAAATTTAAGAGAAAAAATGAAAAGATGGAAGTGAAAGAACTTTGACAAAGTTGGTCAACTAGAAAGAAGGCAAAAAAAATAAGATTAGATGTGAAAAGGAGGCATAATTGGAGAAAAAGGTAATCATATTGTTATAAGCAATCTATGCCAACACAGCCAAAAACGGAAAAAGGAACAAATCCTTAGAAATACATACATCACCAAGACTGGCTTAAGAGGAAGTAAAACTGAATCATCACAGAACCGTTAAAAATATTGCCTTAGTCATGAAAGTATTTCTGCAAAAAGGAGATAAATCATAGCGTATGGATTTTGAGTAAATTATACCAAATTTTAATAATTTCATCCTATAGAAACTCCTCAAGTCAGTTTGTGATAATATATTCTTGATGCAGTAAGAAAAAACATTAATATTGATAAAAAAAAATAATGCTAAACAAAATGTTAGCAAACCAACCCTCCAATGGCCCAAAATGCTACATTCATTTATTTCAGGAATGTGGAATGAATTTTATGTTAGAAAATCATTCACCACTCAATGTATTAAAGGGGCAAACATGTTATGATGTTAGTGGGGGGTCTCTGCAATAGTTCATTGATGTCTCCCTCTACCTCTTCTATTAGAAATTTTATTGGAGAGTCTAACAATCAAAATAAGATAAGAAAAAGAAATAAAGGGTGTAAGCTTTGGAAGTGAAGAAATAAAAACATCTTTATTCACAAATGATATTTTTCATGAAAATAAGCAATCTACAAGGAAATAATTGAAGTTAATAGGAGAATTTGGTAAGGTTATATTGATATGTGACCAATTCACAAAAGTCCTTTTTATTTCCACATACCATCAGCAACTGAAATTCAGTTTTAAAAAGGTCCTATCTAGGGCTGAGGTTGTGGCTCAGTAGCAGAGCACTTGCCTTGCATGTGTGAGGCACTGGATTTGATCCTCAGCACCACATAAAAAAAATAAGTAAACAAAATAAAGACACTGTGTCCATGTATAACTAAAAAAAAAATTTTTTTTTAAAAGTCCTATCTATAAGAGCAACAAAAAGTAACATTTTTAAGAATAAATGCAGGAAACATGTACAAGACTGTATTGGAAGCCATTTTTAAACAATGTTAAAAGGCATTTAAACAAAACCTCACTAAATAAGGACACATGTCAGATGTATAGTTAGGAAGACTCAATATCGAAATGGCATCAGATCTTCCACAAATTAATTTGTGGAATTAATCCAATTCTAATTAAAATGCAAATTAATTTTTCGTGGAATTTAGCAAGATAATTGCAAAGTGCATATGGAAGTGTGAAGACCCAGCAGCTGAGACGTTCTCAAGTGAGGAGGAGGGGTGACGGTACCTGCCCTTCCCCACATCAAACCCAGTACGGTGACCGAGAACTTGTCATGGGGACACGGGGCAGACCCACTGAGCAGTGAGCCACTAAGAGAGCAGAGAGCCAGACCTGCGACGGGCTGGGTCTCTGCTCTAGACCTGCAGGACATCAGGACTTGTCACTAACCTACACACACACGCAGAGTCCACGTACACCAATGTTTCGAACACGGAAGTCAGACCCTAAAACTGTGGAGAAGAATTAATAGCGCCCGGAGGCAAACTCAGCCTACGTGAGCAGGCCAGGCAGACCCAGGGGCAGCGTGGAGGCAGTTAAGAGCCACCCGGACCCGCCCAGCTTCATGCCTGCGAGGTGAGGTTCTGGGCCAGCTACTGCTGCTCCAAGCCCGTCACTTGCCTGTGACAATGGGGCACTATCAACACCGGCCTCTAGGTTTCCTGAAGCCTCATAGCAATCCTGCTGGAAGGGGCTGGGCACAGAATCAAATGTCCCCATATAACTGACCACTGGGGCAGTTGTGGGACAAGCAAGGGAACCAAAGTGGTGTTCCTGGAAATGCAGCGAGGAAAGAGGCAAAGAAGGAAAGTCATGGAGTCATGGCCTTCTGTAATGTCTGGAGGCCTGGGGAAGGAGGGAGGGGCTTTCGTGGTGTTACAGTGAGAAAACCAGGCCTGAGGGGTTTTTGAAGTATGGCATTTCTACAGTGGCTTTATGGATAATAGCCTCCAACTAGAAAGTGACTAAGCCAAAGTCTTGGATGGTGACAGATAAGCAAACACATCCATACAAGAGAATACTACGCAGCCATAAAAAGAAGCAAACTGTGGATGTACCCAACAATGTATGACTTTCAAATGTCTGAAAGCAGCCAGACAAAATGATGTCACTGTGTGGTGTCCTTTACATGACACTTGGACCGGGGAAAGGACAGGTGAGTGGGTGCGGTGGGGGTAGTCAGGCAGCGTGGAGCAGTGCCGGGGCCATCCTGTGGGCCTGGTGTGCTGGGGGTGGCAGTGTCTCTGGGGAGTCTTTGGTTTCATTGTGCTGAGGATCACGGCCAAGGCTTGTGTATACTTGGCAAACGCCGTACCACTGAGCCTCACGCCCAGAGCTGGTTGACTCTCATCCAGCTGGGCCTGTCTGTCCCTGCTGGGGCATAGAGGCACCCGTGGCCCTTCTATGTCTTCCCCAAGCTCTTTACATGCTCACTGATATTTTAGGATCCATATTTTTAAAGGTAACTATTGATTGAAAACTGTTGTGATTCAAAATCATCCAGCAGAGCTGGAGAGTTCCGGAGGAGACTGTACAGCCCAGAAAGCAAAGGACGGTCACCATCTGGCCTTTGGCAGGAAAACTGACCCCTGGTCTAGAAAAATAGTTACTCTCAACCCTGGTTGAGGGCAGAACCCCAATGGTGCCACCAGCACTCATGCCACTCAAGGCCACCCTGGGGACCAGCAAGCTTAAAGACTTCCCTTGGAGTCCACCTCTGCCCCCCGATGAACACCGCAACAAGGTGACCAAGGCTGTCCTGGCCAAGTTGCCATCGCCGTGGGCAAGTCCTTGCTCCTCTGCACACTCTGGTGTCCTCATCAGTAGAAGAGCTGTTGACACGAAACCCTTCCGGGCCCAGTGACGGCGCCCTGCGGTTCCACACTCTTGCCATGTCGCAATTGGGTCGTTCCATGACGAGATCCCTGACATCGACGGACAGCACTCGGTGTGCGCTTGCTGAGCATTGATGAAGACGGTGAGTGTTATGGCTAGTGTCCCCTCCAGATCCCCAAGTTGGTGCTAAACCCCAGTGCCAGAAAACGAGACAGACGTGCGGGCGTCCTTACAGGGTGTCCACACTAACATGACACCTTAGGTGCCTCTGCTATGGACAGCAGGTGGGCCCTGCTGTCCTTAAAGACAAGGAACTCAGGAGAAAGATGCAGAGGGATGCCATGAGAAGATCCCAGGGGACAGCCACCTGCCATCCAAGGAGGGGTCCACGGGAGAACCACCCTGCTGACACCTTGATGGGGACTTCCAGCCCCCAAAAGCTGAGTGCCGAATGCATCCTGGCTAAGCACGCAGGGAATGCCGTCCCTCTTGGTGCCCCAGGAAACCACCACAAGGCCCGGGCCTTGAGCCTGCAGTGTGTGGGCTCCTCGCTCCTTGGTTAATCAGAGTGGCTTCTGTCTGGGGGCTGCAGCATCCCGCCCTCCCTGCCCCAGCCCCGCTGTCACTCAGGGTTACACAGAGCTGTGCGCTGAGCCCAGATGGGCTGGCCAGGTCTGTGCAAGCCGGCAAAAGAGGCTCAGCACCACAGGATAGGGAGGTCCTCTTCCCTGTGTCCACTCAATGTCTCCCCCTCAGCAGGAGCACACCAGTCAGAGTTTTGAGAGCTGCTGTGCTAGAATGGAGGGTAGCCCCCGGGCGCAGGCCAGTGCTGCTCAGCCCTGAGCCGGCTCGGGTGCCCAGGAGGCGGGGAGCAGCAGCTCACTCCACGACTGCGCTCCTCTGCCAGGTGCCAGAGACCTCGAGTGCGGGAAGGCAGCACTAGCACCTGCCTCTGCTCAGGCCCTGCTGCAGCCGCTCCCTTCTCCTCGTTCTCACCGCTCTGCCTCTGGGGCCTGGTGACCAGGCCTTACATTCAAAGCTTTAGGGTGTGGGAGGCTCCTGAGAACTGTCTCAACTTGTGACCCCGTCCCCTAAATCACCTCTTCAGAAAAGCCCTGTGCCATAAAGAAAGAGGACAGGGGTTCCCTTCTTCTGCAAACCCCCTGGGGTTGGAGAGACACTGTCCACATCCCCAGTAGTGAAGTCCCAGTGTGACTTGCTCCTTGTCCTTGACACCTGCTGGTGGTAGGACCCGTTTTTGCTTTGACTTAGAATCCTCTGATTTGTGGTCATTATCCCCATATAGTCCTGAGACCCAGGCCCTCTTCATGGCCTGATAGGAGACGTCTCAACAGGAACAGAGGACAGGAGGACATGGAGAATGGAGAGTGTAACAGTGGTCTGGAGAATCTCCCCAATCATTTTAGCTCCAAATGATTCAGGAATTTCTATCTGAACTTAAAATTGGCACTAGAAACAATACGATCTGAGAGAATGACTTAAACAGCAAATTTGCTTGAGGAAAACCACAGCAGGAAAAGAGCCAGGTCTTATAAAATCTGCTTACTGTTTGAAATGATGTGTTACACAGAGTGCATGGTTCTGAGTCTCAGGATACTAGTGAGACCAAAAAGAACAGAGAAATAGGACCAAGTGAAGCCGGGCATGGTGGCGCACACCTGTAATCCCAGCTGCTTGGGAGGCTGAGGCAGGAGGATTGAGAGTTCAAGGCCAGCCTCAGCAACTTAGTGAGACCCTGCCTCAAAATAAAAAGGACTGGGGATATGGCTCAGTGGTAAAGTGCCTGTGGTTCAATCCCCAGTACCAAACAAACAAAAACGATAGCTTTGTGTTACTGTAACAAAATACTAAAAAATCTCAGAGCAGCTATGATGAATTCTGGCTCCCAGTTAGAGGTTTGTGTCCATGACGGGCTGACTCCGCTGCTCTGGGCCCAGATGAGGATGGCATCAAGGCTGAGGGGGTGGGTAGAGCAGAGCTGCTCACCTCCTGGGGAGCAGGAGGCAGAGGAAGAGGGAGGGAGAGAGGGAGGGAGGAACCGGAGGAGACAAGTTACAGAACCCAAAGACCCCTCTCCAATGACTTGCCCCTTCAACTAGGTCCCACCTCCTGCAGTTTGCCTCCCGGCCCAATAATGCCATTAAGTAGTGACTGGATAAGCCATTGATGTGTCCAGGGCCCTCATGGCCCAGTCCCTGCCCAAGAACCCCACCTTTGAACACCGCTGCCCTGGGGCCAGGCCTTCAACACATGAGTCTCTGGGGCACTTCACATCCAAACCATAGCAGGAAGCGTGCCTCCCTTGTTTGAATGGGCTCACCAGGAACCCAGAGGGGACCTGGTCTCCCGGATGGCACGCTATGCATGGTGAAGTCCACGCCTGAGCAGCATGAAGCCTCCCACTCCCACACGGGAGGGAAGCCCCTCAGAAGGCACACGAATGCGTCACATCCTTGGCTACCAAGTGGGACAGTCTTCGGAGTGGGCAGAGGGGAGCCCAATGACCCCACAGCTCAGCAACACCCGGGTGTGGCCTACCTCACCCAGCCTACACCTGACAACTGAGAGGCCACTTTTACCTTCCTGAGAGTTTGTCTCGAAGTGTCCTCCTTCCACACTCCCCTGTGGAAACCCAGGCGGTGGGGGAGGTGCAGACGCCCAGGCCCCTCCTGTGTCTATTGAATCTGGGCACTGACATCCAAAACGCTGAAGGAACACAAGCATTTACCCCCATCGGTCCTCCTCCTTGCCAAGCACAAATGGCTAGGTTGAAGATGTAGCATTGTCTAGCACGGAGCCGGTAGAGGTCAGGACTTCCCCAAGAAGGCGCGGCCAGGGAAACACTGTACATTCAGGAGCGCGCGAGTCCTCGGGCCAAGGCATGGAGCACTGAGCAGCTCTGCTGCGCCCACCTGCTCACTAATTCAACAAACTTTAGTTGATCTGTGCCTCTTGGAGCAGTGCATCCTGTGCTGGGAGCTGTGATGATCTCATACCACCGAAAACATTCCTCACGCTCACTCACCATTGCCATACCGAGGTCACCTGTGGACACAAACAGTTCCAGAATCAACACGGTTCCCACCGCTTGAAGCTCCTGTAGATGACTTCCAGGCAAATGCAGAAACTCCCAGGGCACTGAGCGAAGAGGCCTGACTGGGAGGAGGGATAGACGGCAGCCCTCAGAGAGACATCCAAGCAGGACAGGACTCCTAGTGGCCATTGCAGCGGACAAAGAAATGGCCAAGGATGGAAAGAAATGACCATTTAGAGAATAGACCCTGTGACCATGTGGCAAAAGAGACCCTGCCACAGTGTCATGGGGACACTGGCCAGTGGGGAGACACAGACATGAGAAGCAGATAGAAAACATCCAAACGAAAAGCCTCTCCAAGACCATGTTAAGAGAACACAAACTACAGATGGGAGAAAATACCTGCAAAATCCCGCTTCTGATAAAGGACTCTATCTAGAAGCATTGACAACTGGAAGAAGAAACTTTCTAATTCAAGAAGAAGGAAAATGAACTTTTTATTTTTTTTATTTTTTATTTTTTTTTTAATATTTTTTTAGTTGTTGATGGACACAATGTCTTTATTTTATTGCTTTGTATGTGGTGCTGGGGATCGAACCCAGGGCCTCACGCATGCAAGGCAAGCGCTCTACCGCTGAGCTACAATCCCAGCCCGAAAATGAACTTTTAAACATGGGCAAAATTTTTGAAAATTCATTCCACTGAATGCAATAAGATGGCAAATAAATACATGAAAACACGTCCAATGCATGGAGTCCTTCAGGAAATGCCTGCTGAATTGCATGAGATAGCTCGATGCATTTCCTAGAATGTCTAAAATTAAAAAGACTGACCACACCAAACACCAGCAAGGATGTGGTGGAATTGGAGCTGCCCTGCATTCTAGTGGGTCTCCAAAATGCCACAACCATTCTCTGCAGAATAGTGTGACACGTTTTTAAATGTCACAATTGTTTGACCCACTCCAAGTTATTTAACCAAGAGAAGCAAAAATCATTTCTACGCAAGGCCTACATGTACGTAGGCCACATATCCATATCAGCTCGACACAGAAAACAGCCAGATGTCCCTCACTGGTGAACTCCCAACACACCCTGGGACATCCTGCTCTGAAACATCACTCAGCTACGTGAGGAAGGACGGCCCTGGCACAGGGAGCGGACGCTCCCAAGAGCAGAGAGCCACGTGAGAGCCAGCACCAGAGGCCTAGAAAGGGGGAAGCCACCTGCCATGTGAGGACACTCAAGTAGGCCTATTAAAAGGCCCACGTCCTGGCCCACAGCCCCAGGGGAGCCCAGCCAAGCCCTCAGAGGCCCACAAGGAGCCCTGAGCCTGCGGCCACCCCGCCAGGCCCCCAGTTCCCACCTCCCATCAGTGTGAGACCATTACTGTGTCCGTTGAGCTGCTAATTAGGGTGACTTGTTGTGAGCAATAAATAACCAATACAGAAACCAAGAAAGGACAGTGTAAAGTCCACAGGCAGAACAGGCCAGTCACAAGAACAACTGTCTCAGTCACTGGTGCCTAGGAATCCGCCAGCCCCCAGGGCGTGGGGCCACCTGAGGACGTTCTCCAGTACCCAGTGCAGCCGAGGAGCCATCGCTGAGCAGGACAAAGCCCACCCAGAGGGCCCTTCAGCACCTCAGTTCTTCTTGTCCCGTGTCTGCCAAGTTCCAAGCAGAAGGGTCCCTCTCAGATGCTGTTTCACTGGGACATCTGCCAGCTGCCCGCCACCCTGGCCTCCAGAGAAGCACTGTGCTTGGTCTCCACACATTTCCACATAGCTCGCCCTTACCTCCATATTCCCCTTTTCCTGAAATAAAGTGAGTAAGCACGTATTTTGCGATGCGTCGCTGAAGAGAGAACCATGATGCGCTTTGCGGAGCTCCCTTGTCTCCTGTGTCCACTGGGACGGATGTGGAGTTGCACAGGGGCACTGGCGTTTGCTCATGTGGCCAAGGTTCATGGTCAAGGGCTGATGAGGAAGACCTTCATGGTCACACCTCCCCTAGACCCCCGCCCTCCTTCATTCACACCCATTTTAACCATTGATGGGACGTCGCCCGCAGCCAGCGGTCGCCAGGAGCACTGCCATCATAATTAACCGCGGACCCCGAGTGGCCTCAATGCTCACCTACCTGAGGAAAAAAACGGAGCCCCTACAGCCAATCCACAGAACGTCAGAGAGAACTAAGGTGATCTGAGGCCACATCTGATGGCAAGATTAAACTCTTTGGTCTGGAAATCAAGGTTCTGGAGACCACTGGCCATCTTCAAGCACCTTAAAACCTTTTGCTGTGTTTCGTGGCGGGCAGGCAGGAGAAAATGAGCGTCCTGCAGCTCTGAGAGAAAGGCAGTAGCAATCGCCCAAGGGGTGAGGGCAATCTTTCTCCACTACTTTTTAAACGTTTCTTTGTTATCAGGAGGTAGTTTTTAATTTCCTAAATAAATGCATGTACATGTTGTGTTTTCCAAACACAGCTTGCAAGTTCGTGCAAACACGTGCTACCTCCTGTTCCGAACACGGGCAGGACTCCACTGTGCGTGCTGTTCTTCACTGGTTCTATCCCCTGACGGCTCGCCTCGGGCATCTTTACACAGCAGGAGACACAAGTCTGCCTCCTTGCTTTAGCATTTGGACTTCAACTTAGGAAGCTTACACTTTCACTGTGTGTGTATGTATAATAACTTAAACGTTGCTCTGTGGGCAGACTCCTATGTCATTTCCATGTTTAATAGAACCATGACCATGTATTTGCACATACGTATGACTGTACCCATAGGATAAATTCCTAGAAAATAGCTGGACTTCCTAACCACTTGAACTTATGAGCAACTTTACTGTAAGTTTTCAAACTGATGTTTTAATAGACCAAGTGCTAACCTTGAGCTACCTTGAGCTGCCTCAGGACTCTTGGTGCTTAAACACCTGAGTTAAATGTGACAGTGCCTGCCTCTGGGAGCCAGGATGGGTGCATACTGGGAGGTGCCTGATGGAGCCCCCAGCTCAGGTTCTCAGCTGTGTCCTGCCAGGCAGCAGCAGACATGCCCCCTTGGGAGGCACCCAGGCCAGTGCCTCTCTCTCAAAGCCACCAAAGGATCCTGTCCTTTCTCAAAGGGTGGCCCCCATACCACTTGTCCTCCTGTGGCAATTTTTTTAATATTTATTTTTTATTTGTGGATGAACACAATATCTTTATTTATTTTATGTGGTGCTGAGGATCGAACCCAGTGCCTCACGCACACGAGGCAAGCGCTCAACTGCTGAGCCACAACCCCAGCCCCCTCCTGGGGCAATTTTAAGTACCTGTCATGGATTTTTTCTCCCACTTTTTTAACAATGCACAAGACGTGACAACCACCCTGAAGACTCACATCCTGACACACAGAGCTCAGGTTGTTTCACAAGATCCTTTCCCACAGTACAGCAAGAAGACTTCACATGGGGCACCCTTCAGCTTCGTCTTAAAAGATACCTCAGGCCTGCCAACTGCGGTCATTACAGGATTAGATGCAACCATGTTCTAGCTTGTTTGCACTTCTTAGATGTCACATTTTAAACTATAGGAGCCACAGGGTAGGAGGAACGAGGCAGAGCCTGTCCACTTGCCCAGGACACAGCCTGCCATGGCCTTTGCTGTCCTGGACACTCACCAAGGGCAGCTAGAGGCAACTGACCCAAAGTAACTCCATGCAAAAGAGGCACAAGACTCCCTTGACTCTCAACCAAGAGGAGTGAGTCACTGGAGTTCAGGGCCTGCGTCCAGGCTCAGGGACAAGTTCTGCTCTAACCTTGAAGTCTCTCACAGGATCCTTCTCCTCTTTTGCACTTAGCCAGCACCTTGGTGCCTCAGGGGGCACAGGGCTCAGCACACAAGGCCTCCTCCACCTGTAAAATACAGGTGACTTTCAGTAGAACCAACACTGGAATCACATCCGCACACCTTTCCTCGCCCTGCAGCCTCTGCCGCCAGGTGAGACAGAGTTGTGATCCAGTCTCAGAAGTGCAATGACTGATGTTGGAGGGGGTCATGTGACCCTCCTGAGACTCTCGGCTAGGAAGTGAAAGGTTACCCTGAATCCAGGATCCAGGCTCTTCCATGGCTGGGTTCTACTGACTCCTTTCTGGTTGTTAATGAGCAGGTCACAACAAGCAGCTAACCCTCATCAAGGGCCCCCATGTGCCAGGCAGCTTGGTGAGAGGCTGCCTGTGGACCACATCCAGTCTGAGCAGGGTGGATGGGAGACAGGTCCTACCTGGATCACACTCTACAGACCACTGAGCTGAGATGGGGTGGGCTGACACTCTGCTAAAGCTACCCAGCAGCAGGCGATGCAGCAGGACTCCACACCCAGTGCTCTCTCCTGAGAGCCAGTTTCAGGTCCTGGTAAGATCGCTGGTCTCTTGGGGAGAGAAAAGAGGCCCTTACTAAATGGAGACCCAACCCGGTGAGCATGGCCATCCCTGCTTGTCTTATTAGAGGAACAGAACCTCCAGTGCATGCTCATGCCAGATCCACCAGAACAAAACATCATCAATTTAAATGTCAGCAGATTCAAAGACCTACACAATGTGCCCACGACTGATTTATGGCTACACTGCTTAACGAGGAAGAAACATTCTGAACCCTGAATCTCCAGTGATTGACATGGGAATTGATTCCACAAGGGCTTGCCTGGGACCTGCACATTTCTCCCCAGGAACATTCTGCATATCATCAGAGCTCAACACAGGTGTGTTGCTCGTCTCCTCTGAAAGGTGAGGGCATCGGCACCCTGCCCTTGGGGTGCATACACCTTTGCTTTGTGGTCCCTTAATAAACCTCTGCTTGTGCCTTTCTTTGAAGCACCCTGAAATGTCTTGCAGTTGTGTAAGTCAAGAACTGCCAATGGCCCCCTGTTGGAGTCGAGGTCCCATCGCTCCCTTGGAGGAACTTCCTTGGACCCCTGTGCAGTGACCCTGAGACCTTTAGCTATAGGGTACTTTTCAGTTCCTCCTGTCCCTTCCATTGCCAGGTCAGCTTTTTAGAGACAAGAGCACAATTGCTGCCACAGGACATTGGTGCTAGTGGGTAGACTCGCGGCTGTGTGTCATAGGGTTTGGAATCGGGCTCCTCTTGCCACAGCACCCTAGCAGGATCCCTCAATAAGCCACATAAGTGACAGCATTCAGGAAAGACGTAATAAGATCGAACACAAGCTTGGGTGGTCTCATGATCTTGCAAGGAAGCATTATCGGCTGTAGCTCCAGAATGACATGCGCAAGTCCTGATCCAGGGACCTGTAAATGTGACCTTACCAAAGACAGTCTTCACAGATGTATAGAGCAGGGTCATGTGGAACCACCTGGGCTGGGATCAGTGGCTGATGTCCTCAAAAGAAGAGGGAATGTGGACACACAGGCAGGGACTAGATGGGCTCAGAGGCTGGAGGAGGCAGGGGATCTGACCCGGAGCCTTGGAGGGGTGCAGCCCTGCCCATGCCTGGTCTTGGGATGCCTAGCCTCCAACGCTATGCGAAAATAAACTTCCTTTGATCCAAGCCACCGGTTTGTAGCTTGCTACCACAGCCTGGGGACACTACGATGCTAAGTTCTATGGCCTTGGTTTGCCAATAAGAATAGAGGTTCAGAACCTGTCTCTGGACAGAGGTGAGACCTGACCAGGGTCCCGGATGCTCCAGCATACGCAGGGCCACCCCAAACGTACAGACGGTTTGCAGTCATTCCTTGTCCCTGCGCTCCCCATCTGCCCTGTACTGAGGAGTCACTTTGGTACAGGACTGACTCCGTCCAGGAGGAGCCCGGGTCACTGAGCCCAGCTCGCTCAGTCTAGGACCCCAGCTTCTGACAGGTGCAGCTCAGCGAGGTGCCAGGGCCTGACTGACTGGTTGGCATTTCTGGCATCCCAGCTTCTCTCTGTGGACTCCGGTTAGTCACCAAAGAGGGTGACTACAGACGTCAGGACCACAGCCAGAGGCAGCAGGCTGTGGGGACACAGGGCCCCCTAATATAGACAAGAGCAGGCAGCTCCTGCTGGCACTCTGCTTGTGGACAGGCTGGAGCCCTGAGGTCTGGGGATTGCCCTGGGAAGCCAGATGCCCTCCTCTGTCATTCATCACCACAGGAGTTACTAACAAGACACTCGTGAGGCTGACCCGGCAGGGCACCTGGCCTGAGCATGAAGAGGGAGGTGTGAGTGAGGCTGTGTCGCAGCGTGAGAGCGAGTCTCTGGCAGCGTGTGTACCTGTGTGCAGCGTGTCTGTGTGTGGGCTTGCCGGCCAGTGAGCTTGTGTGTGTGACTGTGGAAGATTGAGTGCTGGGGGTGAGCACACATGCGTGCGCTCAGTGGGCACTGGCAGATGGGCAGAGCCACCAGAGGGCCAGGGATGGGCCGACCAGGGCCGTGACCTGGCCTCCCCTCCCTGCGGAGCGAGGCCTCTCACCCTGGGGAGGGCACTGACTGACTTGGCAGCCAGCACACTCAGCCACTGTACACGGACTGTGCTGCCACCTAGGGGACAAGTGGTCAGGGACATTCCAGGGAAAGGTTGCTGGTCAGGGGATGGGTGCTGGCCTTGGGTTGTTCAGGTTCTAAACTCAGACAAGAAAGGACAGATGGAGCCGGGCGCGGTGGCTCACGCTTGTAATCCCAGCACTTAGGGAGGCTGAGACAGGAGAATCGCGAGTTCAAAGCCAGCCTCAGCAACGGCGAGGCGCTAAGCAACTCAGTGAGACCTTGTCTCTACATAAAACACAAAATAGGGCTGGGGATGTGGCTCAGTGGTCGAGTGCCC
>PVHX01017847.1:0-38756 GCA_004024805.1 Geosciurus inauris | reverse complement strand
CTGAATTCATTTATCAGTTCTAGAAGTTTTCTGGTGGAATTTTTTGGGTCCTCTAAGTATAGAATCATATCGTCTGCAAATAATGATAGTTTGAGTTCTTCTTTCCCTATTTGTATCCCTTTAATTTCCTTCGTCTGTCTGATTGCTCTGGCAAGAGTTTCAAGGACTATATTGAATAAGAGTGGTGAGAGAGGGCATGAGGGCAGGTTTTGTAAATAGGATGAGATGACATTGGAATCTCTGCTTTGCCACTTGGCCTGTGACCTCGGGGGAAGTTACTGAACCTCTCTGGTCTTCCATTCCCTCCCTTAAAGTGTTGTGTGGATTAAATGGTAAGATAGACAGTATTATATGGCGATAGACAGTAAACTGGCGACAGATGGCAGGCGCTTGGTGTACTACGTTTGCGAATGAGATGGTGTCGAGAGGAAAGTCAGGTATGGCCCCACTGAGCACCAGGGTCCCAAACATCAGGGAACACAGACAAATAGGAAACCCAGTACTCAATCCCCCCAAAATCAATAGAACACACACACAAGTTAAGGCCATCTATTTTAGCAGCACTCTGTGTTGTAAGACTGGATTTGGACTGATGGTAGGTAGTGGTTAATAGATGCGGGAATTAGAAAAATGATGTAGTCTGAGGAAAAGAAGAACGGCCAAGCATTACCTTCATCTCCCCCAACAATGTTTTCCTGATGCTGGTCATGCTGGCAGCTCCCATCTTCCCCTACACTGTCTTTTTAATGTTAATCATGCCGGCTGCCCTAGCTTTCCCAGCTCTGTCTCTTTGATGTTAATCAAGCCAGCAGTTAACACCTTCCCCTAAACAGATGCCTTCCTGAGGCAAAACCGGGCAGGAAGGGGCTTATCACCACACCAGAGTGATAAACTAATTGATGAAACAACCCCAAATTCCTAAATGCCCGCCAAAACTAAGAGCTTATGTAAAGCCAGTCCCTTCCTTTGTTCAGGGTCTCATTTTCCACCAGGAATATGGGTCCACCACCTCCACAGATGAATCCTGCTCCTGAATAAAGCCTCCAATGACTTGCATAGTTTGCTGCCACCGAGATCTTTTTTGCCCTTACAGTGGTGACCATCAGAGGCCACCAAAAGCACACCAACCAACCAAGACTTCCTGGCTTGTCCCCAGTAACAGAAGGTGGCCTAGTCCCCCTGCCCAGCCAGGCAAGGACTCAGGAACATGCTCACAGGAGAACATCTGTGATGGGGGAGACTTGAATCCACGGAGGAGTGGCCGGTGGAGGCGAGACAAGGGTGTCCTGGAAAACCACATGTGACAGATCTGAGTCATAGCAGGTGGCCCTGCAGGAGGTTAAGCTGCCTGACTTTATGTGGCTTCTATAGAAAAAGTGGCCCTGCTGAGGGGACTCCTAGGGAGGGAGGAAACTGCTGGCCTGCCCCTGGAGCTGTCAAGAGAGGGCCTGGCCAGGTCGCAGGAGGGTGCTGAGCTCCCTGCACTGCAGAGGACAGAGATGCTGCTGGAGGAAGGGGGAGGGGGACAGCTCAGCCCCTGGGACTCAAGGTCTCTGACTTCTAATCACTCACTGGAGACAGGCTGCAGCTTTGCCCCCAGGGATGTTAATTCTTGCCTCCTGCTTCAACCACCTTGTTAAGAAAGCTGATTAGGTTGGAATAGGCCACATGAAGGAATTAATTGGCCTTGCTTGGCTCCTCAAGGCTCCTAGAAGGAAATATAAATCCCCAGAGGCCCATGCCTGGCTGACTTGGAATCGAGTAGATCAAATTCAGCCTCAGGAGGTTTTACATGAAAGACAAATACCCCCCAACACATTCCTGGTCTTATTCCAGGCAGTTCAACAGGCTCCTGACAAGGGGTCCCCCTGTCCTATTTATGCACATACCTCTTACCAGGAATTACAAGGGGTCTCAGTCTCCTGCCTTTGCATTGCAAGGCACAGAGGCTGGGTTTGACCAACAAGTGAGTGGATTTGCATTAGAAAGCACCCTACAAATTATTTCAAGTGTGTCTGGAGGGTTAGGCCAGGCCCATGCAAATCTGGGGACCTTCCCTTAACCCAGGGGCTGCGGGAAGGCTGCCAGACAAGCACAGAGGACTCCCTGGAAGTGTGATTGCAGAGCACACACGTGGTGGGAAGGGACACTAGGAAGGTTTCTAGGAGGTCCTGGTCTTAGAGAGTCGGATTTCAGCACACAGAGATGTGTTCAAACCCAAATCTTCATTCTGGAATCATTCTGTGGGAACAGCAACTATGGTTCCAGATGGAAGGCACAGCATGCCACCCCCACCCCAACACCACTCCATCCCATGCTCTGATAGGGACCCTGTCAACATTTGCTCCTGCTGTCTCCCCCCAATACCTTCACCAGCCTCTAGCTGGTGGCTGTACATGGGCCACCTTCCTTGGCCGGTCTTGCTGTTAAAAAAAAAAAAAAAAAATCACATTTCTCCCCAAAAGTCAGGGCTTGTTGGAGGTGAATGGAAGTAGGAGCCTATGGGTTGAGGATTCGTGATGGCGGATGGTTTCCCTCAGAAAGCAAGCATCTGTCCATCTCCCGCCTGACTGTGTCCAGGAGGTGGGTAAGCTTGAAATCGATTTAGCTGGCTGCATATTTGATTTGCTAGGGGCCACTTGCCATGTGAGGAGTCACCCACAGCACTGCAGCAAGGGATCGCCATGGAGACCAGAGGACCGGCTGGACCCCGGCAAAACTCCTTCACTGGCCAGGGGCCCGCCAGGTAACTGACCAGCCCTCACCTTGGGAAGGGGGAGGATGGGGCAGAACAAAGGTGGATACATCTCAGGGGGGGGGCACGGACCTGTGTTTATCTGAAATTGATTTAATAAAAATTGATATTACTGTACTTGCTCAATTCTGGAAGATTTCAAAAAAAGAAAAAAAGTCAACGAGAGAAAGTGGTCAGACTAGCCAGCCGTGGATGACCACTGGGTTGACAGTGGTATGCTAAGGCAGTGGCGGCCGATGACTCTGGCTGGTTTTGACGGGTGTGTCTAGACTCTAGAGCGTGTGTCCTTGCAAAGGTATTTGAACAATTAGCAAGACTCCCAGCTCCATGGCCCTCTGTACCCTGGCTGTCACAGGTGCGCCACCTTGAGGAAGTCATTTTATCTTCCCAAACCTCATCTAGAAATTCATCTCACAGTGCCTGAGATTCATCTCACAGCGACAACAGCCTCGGAGCCAGGTGCCTGCTCGTGACAGGTGCTCAACAAGAGTTAGGTTCGTGGTGTCATTCCACCAAATTATTTTACAGCACTATTGTTTTACATTGTCGTGTTCTGTAGCTTTTTACTTAAGATTATCACAAAAAATCATTTATTGAGTTATCATATTTTTCATTGTGGGAGATGCTACTCTACCCTGATTTATTAACTGGCTCATTGTAGTTGGGCATTTAAGAGATTTCCAGTGTTTTTGTTTTATTAGTCAAATACTGTCTTAAGTCTCTGATTGCAAAGAAGAAAGCACTTTCAAGTCAGCTCAGATTAAAAGGCCTGGGGTAGGGCTGGGGGAGGTCTGGGGCAGGTGCTGCTTCATGCTAAAACCTATCCCAGAAATGGAACCGATGGGCACCTGGGAGGGGGGCTGGAGGCAGCTGCCCTCTGCCTTCCTCTCTCCTCCAGTGTCATGGTCTCTTTTCTGCACCTCTCCTGATTCTGGTTTTTTCTGCTCACACATCAGCAGGCAGCAGACTAACAATGACCTTCACCACAGTCTTCAGTGGACATGCCCAGCCCCAGCTTGGAGTGGCTCTGGGTTGTTCAGAGGCTTGAATGACTTGCTATGAGTCACTTGTCCAACCCTAGTCCTGTTGGCTGAGGCAGGAGTGGAGACAATGTCCTCCTTCCTACGCCCTCCACAGGAAGGGGTCTGTCCAGAGCTGAGGATGGGCCGGGCAGGCACCTCAAAATATGTCAACAGCAGCAGTTCTCGCATATCTAGGGAGGATATTTTCCTGCCTCCATGTATTCCCTTAGGCCAAGGACACAAGATTGGGATTAGACCCAGGTATGTGCCAATGCATGTCAGTTCCAGGTTGCTCAGGGCTGATTTTAGTTGGGCGCAGGGGCGCACACCTGTGATCTCAGCGGCTTGAGAGGCTGAGGCAGGAGGATCCTGAGTTCAAAGCCAGCCTCAGCAACTTAGCAAGGACCTAAGCAACTCAGTGAGACTCTGTCTCTAAGTAGACTACAAAAAGGACTGGGGATGTGGCTCAGTGGTCAAGTGCCCCTGAGTTCAATAGCTGGGACCCCCAACCCCAAATAATGACCCTGCAGAGTGGATAGACAAACCTGAGCCCATCCCCCACCCACACCCTCCTGGTCATCTCTGCTTCTGCTGGGCCCCTCGAGACCAAGGAGAGGGCTTTCCCTGTCCCTCCTCCTCTGACGGCTGCCCTCGGATTCCCCTCCAGGTTGGCACGCCTCATCATCTCACTACGCACATGGGCGGCCAGGCACACGCACTGTGAGGACCAGAGACCTGACTCTCTGCTGGACCGTTTCCGAGGAGCCGAGCTCAGGGAGGTGTCCAGCCAGGAAAGCAATGCTCTGTCACATATGGGCAGCCAGGAGCCATCAGACAGAGGGAAAAGGTAAGAAAAAGAGCCACTTGCGCCAGTCAGGCGACAGGAATCCTCTGCTTGGAGGGGTCCACCTTGGACACCTCTTGCTAGGCCTGGAGCAAGATCCCTTGAAGAAGGCATCTGGTGTCAGGGGCACTGCTGGATGCTCAGACACCCTCCACCTGGGGTCCAAGGAGCCCTGCAGGAGAGGAGGTCCTTGAGCCCAGTGCCCAGCTTCGTCTGACTTCCTCCTACATGGAGCTCCCTAAATTTATCAGGGCCTCCCTCAAGGACCTTCCTCCCAGACTGCCCTGTGACCCATCCTTGCCTTTGTGCCAGGACCCTGGGTAAGGGGTTCCTATATTGCACCCACAATTTTATGCATAGATACACATGCATTTTTCTAGAAAGAAGGTCCAGTGGTTGATCTAATTTTTGAGGGGAATCATCCATGTCCCAATTCAGGGTAAGAACCAAAGGGTGGTGGAGAGGCCTGGGGGCAGCGTGTGCTTTTTGGTAGGAGGATCTGCAAGACAAAGGCCTCTGAGCATCGTCTTGTATGACTCACAGTCAGACTGGGAAATGGGCCCACGCCCAGCAACAGAGGGTCTTTTTAGGACACTTGGGTCGGTCTGCGGGGAGGAGAGGTCAGATGTGGAGGGGAACCTGCCTCCCTCAGCCTCACAAGCAGATGGATTCTCACCCAGAACTTGCTTTCTGGGAGGGAAAAAAAGGTTTTAAAAGATTGAACCTTTAAAAAATGGTTGCAAAGCTCTCTTTGGGGGGAAGCCTGTAGGTAACACTGAAGACTTGTAAGGTGTGAGATCGCTGCGGAACAGATGGTCCCCACATAATTTGCTGGAGACAATCCTGTCTGTTTTTGTGTCAGTGAGAAGGGGTCCAGTCTGAGGTTTCTCCAGTGGGTGCATGAGGACCCCCAGGGGAAGTGAAGGTGAGGAGGCAACAGGAGATGTGAGGACTCTTTCTGGAGCCTCCTCTGTGACCTCCATCCACATCTGAGTGTCCAAGAGTGTGAGGGAATATCTTTACAGCCTAGCTTGTGCAGGAGATCGCAAAAGGTCCAAGATAAAATATAGAGTTCAGAGTCGGTCCTTTCTTGCTGGTGACCACTTTCGGACAGCCACTTCCTGTCTCCTCTACTGGGGAAGATGGTGGAATCCACAGGCATGAAGAAAGCCTGCTGGAGAGGGATCTCAGGTATGAGGTCTCACATGGGCTGGGACCACAAAGCTGTGGGATACCTGGGATATAGGAAGGAGATTGGGGCACATGCTGTTTGGAGGGATGTGCGCAGATCAGTCCCAGGTTCCCAGGGGCAGGCATCCCAGCCCCGGAGCATGCTCCCTGAGTACAAGCCTACGCGATATTCACTGCTAAGACAGAAAACAGGAGGGATGGCAGATGGGTATGGAAGAAGAAAAGATAGGGAAGGGGAGAAAAAGGAAGCTTCTTAAACACAACCAGACTGGTTGTCAATTCCTCTTTAGCCAAGACTTCCTTAAACAAATTGGTCAGATCATCTTCCTACAGCCTTAGACGAGTGGACATGGAGGCTGCATCCTCATTCATTCCTCTTGGTTCATTTCCCAGTGTGACCAGATGAGCAGAGGGTTGGGCAAGGACCACATCCTGAGGATACCACAGTTTCCTGGTCACTCATCAGAAGGGCCAGTGTGATGTATCGATGGAGCAAGGTGGTAGCAATCAGGGAGGCTTCCTGGAGAAGGAGGCTTTTGAATTTTTGGAGGCCAAGTCTCAACTTCAAAGCAGGGTGTAGGCAGAGGTTGGTGTTAGTCCCCCTGTGTGGGTTTAGACTCATGATATTGGGGCACAGAGGTGTGTACCCAAAGCAGCTGCACCCTGCTGGAGCTGGCAGGGGGTGTCTGCTCCTTGGGGGATTTTCACGTGAGCTGAACCAACATGGAAATTGTAGCCACATCTTAGATGGGAAGACAGAAGCTTGGGGGGAGCAATAGAAATAGCTAAAATGGCATTTGGCCAGAAATCCAGCATGATCTCCTATGAGCTATCTGCAGTGACCAGGGACCGGATAGGAAACCTGGCTTTCTTAAACTAGCTGTGTCAAAAACTTATCCTCCCAGCACTTAGGGAGGCTGAGACAGGAGGATCGCGAGTTCAAAGCCAGCCTCGGCAACGGCGAGGCGCTAAGCAACTCAGTGACCCCTGTCTCTACATAAAACACAAAATAGGGCTGGGGATGTAGCTCAGTGGTCGAGTGCCCCTGAGTTCAATCCCTGGTACCAAAAAAAAAAAAAAAAAAAAAACTTGTCCTGGTAGCCCAGAGCCTAGAGAGGTGATTCTCATGTGTATCAGGGGTGGCAAGGCCTGAAGGTGTAAGATAACTGCTGTGGGGCCAGGGGACAGAGGAAAGGTAAAAAGGGAGATGATCCTGTCTATGGTCACTTTTTCACCCTATTCATTGAAATCACAACATGATTGGGTTTTCAAGGGAGGGCACCCTTTAGGAGCCACACCTGTGCAGGGTGGGTAGCCAGGCCCTGCTGCTGAGCATGGCCCTGATGCAGAAGGCGCCACTCCTCTACCTGAGAAGTACCTCAGGGCAAAGGTCCCATGGGGTTCATTTCTGTGCCCCTTTGATGTGTCTGTCACACCCACTGGCACAGGGTTGAATGGCAGGAAATCCAGAGGGATTGGAGACCCCGAAGCTGGATGGAATTCAAACCCTCAATTCCCATCAATTCTTGTTTATTCAGAAAAATCTCAGCTCAGCCCAGCATGGGTCCTGTCTTCCCCCAAGGCTTTAACCAGAGCTGACTAGTCCCTAACATTTTTTGTCCCCCAATAATAACAAGTTCTGTCTTCTTTAAGCTGTGAACTGGAAGACCTGAGGAGGGGGAATAGGGACATTAGAATAACCACCTGGGGACACCAGGCCTGAGTCACTGAAACTGATTCTGAGTCTCTGCCTCCTGCAGTGCCTGGCCCCTGGCCAGAAGCAACACCAATGCCTGTAACAACGCAAAGGAGGCCTCTAACAACTCAAAGGAGGCCCCTAACAACACAAAGGAGGCCCCTAAGAACTCAAAGGAGGCCCCTAAGAACTCAAAGGAGGAGTGAGTACCAGGCTCAAGCGAGCCACTTCCCTTCCAGTCCCGAAAGCCGCCCTCCCTGCCCTAGTGTTCCGGCTTTGTCTTCCCCTTGAATACTCCTTCTTCCTACCTCCACCCCAAGCATCCGTAGAACATTCTAGAATCCTTTTCCTTTGGCTGGAAATCTGTCTGCCTAGAAGGGGAAGGGACAAGCTCTGGATGACTTCTTTGTGGAAGTCATTTTAACTCTTTGACTCTCATTTTTCTCATCTACAAAGCAGAGGGGTCTGGTCAGATAAAGTCTTTAACTCGAACTTCCCGTGTGGCTATCAGAGGGTGCAAAACTGGAGTTCCTTGGCAGAGCCGAGGATAGTCGCCTCAGTGGTGTGAATGCTTTTTCCATTCTAGAACCTCCAGCTCCTGGTGCCAGTGAAATGCTCCCATCTTGAGGCCAACTCAGGCTGATCTTGAGGGCATAGTCAGGGCAGTGGAAAGAGGAAATTTAAATATTTGCAGAGACCAGCTTCTTGAAAGTATGACCTGCTGTGGTTTCTTTCTGTCACAGATGCTGAGCTGGCAGAGGAGGGTGATGTGTGATTCTCACAAGTGCCCCCAGGAGTGAGTGTGTGTGTGCATGGACAAGGCTATCCGTGTGCATCAGAGTACGTGTGCACGACTCTCCAAGCCCCAGTGACACTTCTATATGGAATGCCAAGGGCAAAGGGAATCTTCACCAAAGGCTAGGGGGAAACTATCAGCATCATCAAGAATGCCTGTCTCTTGACTTCCAACTGACAGAGACACCTGCCAAGGCCTTTCCTCTTTTCCCTGTTAGGCAGGTTTTTTTTTTTTCTTGTTTCCTTCCACCAAGGAAGCATATATTCCGTTTGCATGAATTTGGACATTAAATCCAAAGATTCAGATACCATCAATTAACAAAAACGGAATGATTTCAAACAACACAATAGCTGCTGTGATTCATGCTTGAATTTAAGGCCAAACGTCACATTAGACCCCCTTGGGAAGCTGAGTTTTTGAGACTCTTGAGCAGGAAGAGGCTTAGGGTGCTGGAAAGCAGGGATCCAGGTCCTGCAGACCCTTCATCTTCAAGATAATGGATTTGCAGTTTAAGCCAATGTGAAAATCTTTCTGGCAGCAATCGAAAACTAATTCAATAGCCGACGCTGGGCGGCTGTGTCCTGGGGCTGAGCTGTGGACAAGGATCGGGGTGGATGGTGTGGGACCAGGCTCTGAAACCTTCTCAGATGGGCTGATTTCATGGGTCCACACTGCAGCCACCGGCCAAGGGATGAAATGGGGAACCGTTCGCAAATGGGGACACCTGGGCACAGAAGATATGGGACGTAATTCTCCCTGGACACTTCCTCCACTCACACGCCTGCATTTCCACTTGGTCCCCTAGGTCTCCGTAACTATTTCCTGATTGGGCATCATTTTGCAGGACTATATAGGTTCTTTTTGAGCAGTCCTGGGTGGATTTGTGGATGCAGCTGGATGACACTGGGTCTTTCCTAGACCCTCTGCAGTTCGGGAGCCAGAGGAAAAGCCAGGGCCTGTAACCCAGGGCCACAGGCCTGGACAAGGCTCTCTGAGCCTGGTGTAAAAACTCTATGCAGGGATAGGTGCACCTCATAAGCTTTGTGTGCAGCGCCCTCTGCTGACGACTTCACATTACGACTCCAGAGACCAAAAAACGGGTCACATCACAGTAGATTCAAGAAGGCAGAGGGTAGGTGACTATCTTTGCTCCTTTCATTTAAGATTTGAATAATCTCTTATCCACCGGCAAAAGATAAAATTACAACAAAATGACTTTAAGGATCTTAATTTGGTTTTATGGCAAAAGATAAAATTACAACAAAATGACTTTAAGGATCTTAATTGGGTTTTATTCACAAACTAAACAAGTTCTAAGAACTCCAGACTGTTTATGGACAGAAAACAGAAATGAGGTGGAGACAGAGCAACTGGTTACAGCAGGGCACTTTGCCTTATTTAAATCAGCGGGTTCTGGGTGATAGACAGAAGCTCAGCAGCTGTGACTGGCTGGGACTCAGCAATTTGATAGGAATTCGCTCCTAAATTTGGCTTTAAAGCAGTTTATATAGTAAATAGGTTGCGGCTCAAGTGTGGAAGCATCCTCCCGGGATTAAACGTACGCCAACACCATTTTATTCATGTATTCATTGCTGAAAACATGCAAGACAAGAAAAGCACCCATGAGCACAAAGTACATGTTCTGTTAACAGTGGAATCCAGCTATCAGTGAGAACCTCTTTTAACATATTAATCTTCCTCCAACTTTTTTTTCAAGGTATAAATATTGAATAGATAAATAGATACAATATATTTAATAAAATTATTGAATGCATTTGTTTTCCAACTCAGTCCCATAAGAGCTCTGTAACCTTGGGCAAGTTACCTGACTTGTCTGTATGTCAAGTTTTGTGACTTATCATTTGTGATTTGGGATTTATGACCCAGGACCTTAAGAGACTGTAATAGTGTCTTACAGAGCTGTGTGAAAGGTTGAAACAGTGCTTGATAAATATGCTCAATAAATATTGATCACTGGGGGAGGCAGAATAGTTCTTCCCTTCCCCTCATGAAGAAAAAAAAAAGGAAGGAAAGAAAGAAGTCTCTACTGTCCTAATCCCTGGAACAGGTTGCCCTATGTAGCAAAGGGGACTTTACAAATGTGATTAAATTTAGAAATCTTGAGCTGGGTGGATGTTCTGGATTATCAGGGTTGGCCCAATGTAATCACATGAGTCCTTCAAGTAAAAGACATGGTGGATGAGTGAGTCGGAAATGAAAGGGAAGGAGGAGGGGTGATTTCGTAACAGGAACTTGGCCACTACCACTGGCTTTGAGATGGAGGAAGGGTGCCACAGACCAGGAGCACGGCAGGCTCTGAAAGCAAGGACTAACCCTCCCTTCACAACCAGCAAGAAAATAAGGACCTCAGCTGGGCGCAGTGGCTCACGCCTGTAATCCCTGCACTTTGGGAGGCTGAGACAGGAGGATTGTGAGTTCAAAGTCAGCCTCAGCAAGGGCGAGGCACTAAGCAACTCAGTGAGACCCTGTCTCTACACAAAACACAAAATAGGGCTGGGGATGTGGCTCAGTGGTTGAGTACCCATGAGTTCAATCCCCAGTACCAAAAAAAAAACAAAAAAAAAACCAAAAATCAAAAACAAAAAACAAGGACTTCAGTCCTACAGTTGCAAAGAACTAAATCCTGCCAACAGTCCAAAAAATCAGGAAACAGACTCTCCCAGAGAGCCTGCAGAACAGGTCACAGCTCTGCTTGATTTTAGACCAGGGAGAGTGATACTGGACTTCTGACCTACAGATCAACACAATGGATTTCTAAACCACTAAATTTGGGGTAATTTGTTCTGGCAGCAATAGAAAATGAATTAACTATTATTTTTAACTGTTTTGTGGTCTGCTTTTTATTTATTTATTTTGGTACTGGGGATTGAACCCAGGGGCACTTTACCACTGAGCTACATCTCTAGCTCTTTTTTATTTTGAGACAGGGCCTCACTAAGTTGCTGAGGCTGGCCATGAACTTGCAATCCTCTTGCCTCATCCTCCCTAGTCCCTGGGATTACAGTCATGCACTACACCTGACTGCTTTTTAACTTAGAAAATATTAGGAACAGTTTTCCCATGTTGCTGTATGTTCTTCTACAACATCATCAAGTGACCTCACAAAATTCCATTGCTGATCCTCCACTATGGCATGATTGGATTGCTTGCACTTTTTGATTCTTGGGATGACTATATGCATATTTGCATATATTCTTGATTATTTCCTTAGCAAGTGCCAGGTAAAAGCATACGAGTATTTTTCAATGACTAGACTTTTTTTTTTTCCTCAAGCCATGCCTTCTTCCAAAATGTAGAAGAGTGAAATCAGAGGGACCTAAAGGTGATTGCCATAGGTTTCTCTCTTTGATATGCCAAAGCTCTTATCTTTCACCTTGGTTTCTTTCACTGTGCAATAGGGCAATAATGCCAGCCTCGAAAAATTTTTATAACTATTAATTTACATAACCTTTAGAACAATACCTATCCCTTAAAAGGCACCCAGTAATGAAGAGGAAGCAGCAGGGCAGGCTCAGTAGCCTACACCTGTAATTCCAGCTATTCAGGAGGCTGAGGCAGGAGGATCACAAGTTCAAGGACAGCCTGGACAACTTAGCAAGACCCTGTCTCAAAATGAAAATTGAAAAGGACTGGGAATATAGTGTCATATACACACCAGAAAGAAAAAAAAGAAAAAAGAGGAAGGAGAATAAAGCCAGGCATACCAGCGAGACCATCCTGAAGATGCAGATGGAATGGCTGCACCATCCAGCGATGTCTGAACAAACATCTGAACATACATTTACAGGCCTTGACTCTGAGATCTGCCACTAAAGATGCTCCTTGCCTTGAGTTGGAGCAACATTCCAATAAACACTCTTAAATTGAAAATATCCCAAGTCAAATGGGCATTGAATACACCTCACCTGCCAACCCTCCCAGCATAGCCCAGCCTACCTTATGCATGCTCAGAACATGCATTAGCCTACAGCTGGGCAGCATCCTCCAACACAAAGCCTGCTGTACATGGTAACTGAGAGATCATGACTGGGTGCCACAGTTCCATGCCACCAACCAGCATGGGCAGAGGATCAGATGGCACATTACCAAGCGGAGAAAACATCCAAATTCAAGGTCAGGTGTCTACTGAATGCATATCACTTTCACACCATTGTAAAGTCAAAACATCATTAAGTTGAACCATCTAAGCCAGGGGCTGTCTGCACGTGCCTCACAAACCTGTTCTGACCTCGGCTTCGCTTCTGCTCTCTGGTTCCCTATTGAGCCCGGGTCTCCAGTGGACCCAGAGATGGATTTTGAGAACAACTTGCAGGCCACACCCTTCCCTTCAGAACACAGAGCTTGATGCGCAACTTCTAAAACCCCCATATGACTTTCCCACTCTCAATGTGTGGACTTAGGTTTTCACGGATGACCTCAAAATGTGTTTGGTCTCAGGATGTCTGTGGCTTTCCCAGGAGCTCATGGAAAAAGATCAGAAATTGTAGAACTTTGGATTCAACCACTAATTTCTTGGGATATACTTGAATGGGGTGGTTTGCCTCACACTTTAGGCAGGTAATGGTGATAAAATCAGTAACCTCATATGCAGTGAGGGAAGCAGGGAGGATTCCCAAGGGCACACTCTAGGGCTTCCATATTCAGGGGGAAGCAGCTGCTTTGGAAACCCCCAGGTGGGTGGCCATGCTCATCTCTGGGCCCCAGCTCTAGAGGGTCATGGGTGGGCCTGGGAATGAGCACATACACAGAGGTCCCCCAGATGGTTCCAGTGTTCTCTCACTAGCCCTTGGTGACATTGCCAGACTGCATTTTCATTTCCAGTATCCTGAAGGGCAAGGATGCTGCCACATGTCACTCGAAATATCATCGCCACGACTATAGTTCAACCATGGCTTCCTGGGGAGTTGAGCTGGGAGGGAAGGACCCCCAGAGTATGCCCTGGATTCCCAGCTTGTCTTCCCATTCAGGGACCCCTGTGTGACCCCTTGAGACTGAGAGGACCCTGGTATGTACAGTCACTTGTCCAGTGTCAACCTGAAATTACCCTCAGGTCTCTAAAACCCTCCCAAAGCCATAGCCTCTCCACACACTGAACTGTTTGTGTCTGTGTTTCCAGAAAGAAGAAGGAGGACTTTGTGATAGATCCCTCCAGCAACCTCTACTACCGCTGGCTGACTGCCATCGCCATGCCGGTCTTCTATAACTGGTGTCTTCTTGTGTGCAGGTAGGTGCCCGGGCTGGACTGTCACCTAAGGAGGGCTGGGAAGGGCAGCCATGCTAGAAGATGCAGTCTCACCGGGAGCTCAGAGTTCTGGTCTCCTCACAGCCACCTCACAGCCCTGGTGCCTCAGTTTCTCCATCTATAAAATCAGGAGGTTCCCTAAGAAGACTATTGGGTGCTCTAAGCCACTGCTGGCAAGCTGGGCTTGAGATAGACCGCAAGGTTTCTGGCACTTTGAGGCCTCCATAAGCAAGTGTCAGGAGGAGGAAGACTGGTGAGTTACTGCTCTTCTGGGGACGGGGCCTGGGACATTTCTGAGCATGTAGCACCTTGTTCCCCAAGGGTAAGTGTGGGCTTGGGTTTTCCTAAGCAGGTTGCTGCACTGGAAAGCCAGAAAAGCTGGTGCTATTTTTAAATTCTTTTTAGATATGCTTGACAGTAGAATGTATTTTGACATAATCACACATACGTGGAGTGTAACTTCCCATTCTTGTGGTTGTACACGGTGTGGAGTTTCACTGATCGTGTCTTCATATAAGAACATAGGAAAGTGGTGTCTGATTCATTCTACTGTCTTTCCTATTCCCAGCCCCCTTCCCTTCTCTTCATTCCCCTTTGTCTAATCAAGTAAACTTCTATTCTTCCTTTCCCTGCCCATTATTGTAAGTTAGCATCCACAGACCAGAGAGAACATTCAACCTTTTGTTTTTGGGGGGTTAGCTTATTTCACTTAGATGATAGTCTCCAGTTCCATCTATTTACTGGCAAATGCCATAATTTCATTCTTCTTTATGGCTGCATAGTATTCCATTGGGTATATACACCACATGTTCTTTATCCATTCATCTGTTGAAGGGCACCTAGGTTAGTTCCATATCTTAGCTATTGTGAATTGAAGCTGCTACAATTTTGAGGATGGATGTGGGTTTTGAGGGTGTTTCTAGGCCTACTTTGGGGTCTACTTTGGTGGTCTAAAGAAAGCTGTTGCTCTTCTGGAGAGAAGCATAGGCTTTGGCACTTTCCTAAGAAAGCTGTAGGTGGGAGATACAGAGGTGAACTGGTACTTCCCAAGCACAAGGGAAAAATCAAAGCTTTTCCTAGGAAGTGCTTTTTTTGAATACAGGGACAAGATGCTGCTCCTTTGAAGGGAATCCGGAGGCTTTCCTGAGCAAGCCTACAGGGTGGGGGCACCAGAGGGAGCCACATTCAATAAGGGACTTTGGAGCATTCCTGAGCATGCTGGGGGGCGAGGATGCAGGGCAAGTGCTCTATTCCTCAGAACCAGAGGGTTGAGGGTATTTCTGAGAAAGTCTGCAGGCTGCAAGCTCCTGAGCAGGGATAAGGACTGTACTACTACTCTCTCAAGTTAAGCCAGGGATCAGGGGGCTCTTCCTAGCAGACCCGCAGGGCAAGGATGCAGAATACGCTGCTCTTCTGAAAGTAGCTGGGGGGCATTCCTGAGCAAGCCTGCAGGACAGCCATGCAGAGGCAGGTCTCTGCACTTCTGAGAGTCAGCCAGGACTTGGGGGCTCTCCAAAGCATGGTAGGACCAATCAGGATGCAGCTCTGGGAGGGTAAGGGGACCCTTTGGGGCGTTGCTGAGCCAGCATGCAAGACTAGGACGCAGAGGTGAGTCCTTCCCCTCTGACATTAGACAGTGGGCTTTGGGGCATTCCTGAGCAAGACTGCAAGACAGGCAGCTACTGCTCTGGGAAATGCACGGTGGCATTTCTGATCATGCTGCAGGACAGGGATGCAGAGGAGATGGTGTGTGAGTCAACTTTTTGTCACTGGGACAAAAAAACCTGAGATAAACATCTTAAAAGGAAGAAAGGTTTATTTGAGCTCCGTTTCGGAGTTCTCCATTGATGGCTAGTTTTTGCTTTTAGGCCTGTGACATAGCAGAATATTATGGGGAGTGGGTGAATGGGGAACCCGTCGGGGGGGCCAGGATCCCCATCTTGACTTCAAGGGCACACCCTCGATGACCTCACTTTCTCCCACTAGGCCCCCCCTCCTAAAAGTCCCTTCACCTCCCAGGAGTAACACAGGCCGGTGACCATGACTTTGACACATAAGCCTTTGGGGGCATTTAAATTCCAAGTCCTAATGCTATCCCAGTGTAAGAGGAGTGGTTGGGATTGCCTGAGAAAGGAGTGATCAGCTCTCCTGAGAATCTGCAGGGCAGGCGAGAAAGGAGGGAACTTGGAGACCTCCCCTAGCAAGTTAGGAGAGGCTCTGCTGTTCCCTGCATGTCAGACTCTGGGGACGCAGGAGTGAGCTGCTGCTCTTCTGAGGTCAGCACGGGAGTTGGGGGGTGTTGTCTGTGTGAGAGACAGAGTGTAAAGAGGAAAAGATAGAAAATATTTACTGGCTTGTTCATTTGTTAATCTCTCAGTTGCCATGTTTTGTTGGAATGTGACTTCAGCAAGGGCAGATCCTTAGCCCCATTACCTGACTCTACCAAGCGGCCTAGAAAAAGTGTTTCAGAGTTCGCTGTCACTCTTTGGGGACAATCCCAGCTCTCTTCCTTCCTCTCCTCCTCTGCCTCCTCTTCCTCTTTCATTTTTGATAATGGGCTCAAACCAGGACTTCATGCGTGCTAAACACGTCCTCTACCACTGACCCACACTCCACTCCCAGCCCCTGGCTCTTTTTTTTTTGGTACTGGGGATTGAATTCAGAGACACTGGACCACTGAGCCACATCCCCAGCCCTATTTTGTGTTTTATGTAGAGACAGGGTCTCACTGAGTCGCTTAGCGCCTCACCATTGCTGAGGCTGGCTTTGAACTCGCAATTTTCCTGTCTCAGCCTCCCTAAGTGCTGGGATTACAGGCGTGCGCCACCGCGCCCGGCTCAGCACCTGGCTCTTGTTAGCAGCCCCATAACCATGGAACAGAATCACTTTTCAAAACCCGTGTCTCCAGAGCTGGAGTGCAGTTCACTGGTAGAGCACTTGCCTAGCATGCATGAGGCCTGAGTTCAATTCCCAGTACTGGAGGAAAAAAAAAAAAACAAACCTGTGTTTCCTCATCAGAGGCCTGGGTTATATTACCCTGGGATACTAGCCCTGTGAGCAGGACTGTTACTGCATGAAATGAGCTGTGTTTACGGTACAGAGCTGCTGCATGGCCAGTGTTCTGACAAGCAGCCATCTGTCTCATGTCTCATGCTGGGTTGGTCTAGGGCCTGTTTTGATGAGCTTCAGTCCGAGCACCTGATGCTGTGGTTGGTCCTGGACTACTCGTCAGATGTCATTTATGGCTTGGACATGTTGGTGCGCACTCGGACAGGTGAGTGTGTCCCAGGCCTGGAGACTTCTCTGAGCCAGGCCACAGATCTCACGGTGGGGGTATCTTGGGTACCACAGGGAGTGCTCAGGGAGATCCAAAATGGCAGACTGGACATTACTTATCTTTGACCGTGAGAGGCCAGGCAAGTCTGGGGACCATCCAACCAGGAGGACAGGGGCCACTGTTCCAGGTCCCCTTGGATGGGATCCTGAGCAGGGGTCAGAATGCCTGAGCTCTGGCTCTGCTCTCCCAGAAAACTGAAGGGCCTTGAGCAAGTCAAGCTCTCTCTCTGGACCTTGTTCGTGTCACCTGTAAAGCAAGAAGGCCACACTTCCATCCAAAAGGATCCCTCCAAGCTCTACCTGCTCAAGATTGGAAGCAGGAGCAGAAGGGAAAGTGACTCAGGAGCTTCTAGAGGACAGTGCCAAGGGCATGAGACCTCCTTTAACTGCCTCTATCATGACTAAAACTCACCCACCCCTAAGGCTCAGATCTGTGCACCCTTGGGGGACCTTTTTCAAATTCACAGGAAGATTGGCAAAAGCCCTGCTTGTTTCTTTTTTTTTAATATTTATTTTTTTAGTTGTAGGTGGACAGAATATCTTTATTTTATTTTTATGTGGTGCTAAGGATCGAACCCAGTGCCTCATGTGTGCTAGGCGAGCACGCTACCACTGCGCCATAACCCCAGCTCCCCTGCTTGTTTCTTTTGAGATTTTTTAACTAAAACTGTGCTATAGTTTACCATGTAAATACCACTGGGTCACAGCAGCACACCTCAGTGTGTCTTCATGGTATAGAAAGCATTCCAAATGCATTCTGTGCTCTCCTTAGAACTACTATACAAGACAAGAAGTACAGGATGGTGGTCTCCATTTTTCATTTAGAAAGCACAGCCAGAGACCCTGTGTGAATTGCTCAAAGTCCACAGATACTCCCCAGTCATACCAGATGGGCACCCCCAGCTCCCATACTGGTGACCACACTGTAACTTAGAAGACCTCCCGTGCATGGCTTGAGGCTTATGTGGGTGACCTGCCAGCCCCAGGGGTCTGCCACTCTGCTACACTGTGTTAGCTTGCATAGACTCAGCTCCATGAACAGGCCCACTGAGCCACCTGTCCCTGATCTCAGCCAAGTTCGGTGCAATAAGACCCCTTACTCAGATGTTGACTGCACCCCTTCTTATGCCAGGGTACTGTCCTCGGCAGCACCAGGCTCCTCAGGAAGCTGGGGGAGAGGGAAGGCCAAGGGAAAAAGTCATCAGAATTGAGAGTCTCACAGAAGTGTGGAGCAGTCTCAAGGCATGGGAACTGCTTGACAGCCGAGGCACTCAGCAAACACACACGGTGGCCCTTGGCATCCCTCTGCATCCTCAGGTTCAACCAGCTGAGGATTTTCATATCCTTGGGCAGGGCGGGGAGATGGGTCCTGGATCCAGTCCCCCCAAGGGCACCAAGGGATGAATGGGTAACACAAGAATGATGTGAAGAATCGGGGCTGTCCCCTATGTGTGGATAACAAACTTCACTTTCAAGTGTAACAGAAGTGACAGTCTTACTCCCATCTAACCTCCAAGTGTGGCCCTGGACTGGGGAAGCAGCACCCAGAACCTGTAAGAAGTGCCCCAGACATCCAGGCTCCAGCCCTCGCGTCTCACTGAACCCACAGGGGGATTCTGCTGCTGACCCGAAGTTCAAAAGGCATCCATTACATCACTCTCTCTCCTCCTGTGCATGTTTGGAAGAAGCAAAAAGTAAAATAAAAGGAGCGCAGGTCGCCAGGTCCTTGACTGCGTGCACTGGTCAGAACGCCTGGTGACTCCTGCGTCCAGCTCAGCTTGGGCCAGTCTCTTTGGATGTGGGTCCCAGACTGCAAGTTGCTTGGGCAACTATAATGGGCAACCAGGACGAGCCGCCCCACTCCTGGGGAGGGTTTTATAAAGGCAGGTCGTACCCCACGAGACTGGTGAAATCGATTTGATAGGATCTGACCTGTGTGTTTAAATTTTTCTGATTAATATTCTGAGTGTACATAGAAGCAGAGAGAGCAGTGTTATGAACCCTCGTGACCCTCACCCAGCTTCCTCGCTTACCAGCTTTTTGCCTTTTGTCCTGCACCTGCTCCACCATGTCCCTTTCTCTTGCCTGCCTGGGATATTTTCAAGCCAATCCCAGGTGGTGAACACCTTAGTTCACTCTAACTCTGAAAGGCCTCTTTAAAGTAAATGCACACAGATATATGCACATTTCAATTTATATGTATAATATATAATTATATAAATAATGTGTAAATATACAATAAAATTGTATAAATTTTATGTAATTTATAAAATAAAGTATATTATAAAATACATAATTTATAATTTTATACATTTTAAATTATATTTTTATTTTTATAATTGTATTTTTAATTGTATATATTTTTATATATTTATATTATTTATGATTTATATATCCTATAAATTATTATTAATTTATAATATATAGAATTTTATAATATCTAATTTATAAAATAAAGTATGTTATAAAATATATAAAATATAATTCATACAATAAATCATATAAAATGTATAAATTATATAAAATTCATAAAATGATATACATTATAAATTTATATAATCATGCATAAATTTCTACATAATATATTTATATGTAAATTTATGTATATATAATTATATAAGTAATATAACATTTATATTATTATATATACATTTATGTATATAGATCATGCGTATGATTATAAATTTTATATATATATTAGTACATAAATATAAATTTATATAATTATATATTAAGGTTATATTGTATATGAATTATATAATTATACATATAGATTTTCATTTATCTTTTAAAAGGAAATCCTCTTTTCCTGCCTCAGCCTCCCAAGTAGCGGGATCACAGGTGTGTGCTCCCATGCTGGCCCAGTTATTTTTTTATGGAACCCATGAGGAGATTTTTAGGACTCATACCCTAACTTTCTTACAAATGGAAGATCATTTAGTCACTCTTCCTCTTTTCCCTCCCCAACCTCACTCTGCCACTGTCTGATTGTGACAATGCAACAGGAAGCTTAAAGGTCAGGGTGCCAATGTTGATAATACCCCGCCTATTTTCAACATTACCCAACTGATCTGTTTTTGAAAAACTGAATAGAATGCATTAGATGGAACGTCATGGAAGAAGAACTGTGAGTGCGAGTTTCCCACAGCCGTGGGGGTGCTCTTTGAAGCTGTTGCCCTTACACACGCATCACGGCATATTGTGTAGCCATGATGTAAAATGCCTTTCTTTGCCTGTGACCAAAGAAAGCCAGGCTCTCTGATGCCCACATGACCTTCTTCTTCTGTAGGTTTCCTCGAGCAAGGCTTGATGGTCCAGGATACTAGCAGACTGTGGAAACATTACACAAAGTCCACGCAGTTCAAGCTGGATGTGTTGTCCCTGGTCCCCACAGACCTGGCTTATATAAAGTGGGGCGTGAACTACCCTGAACTGAGGTTCAACCGCCTCCTGAGACTTTCTCGCCTCTTCGAATTCTTTGACCGCACAGAGACGAGGACCAGCTACCCCAATGTGTTCAGGATTGGGAACCTGGTCCTGTACATCCTCGTCATCATCCACTGGAATGCCTGCATCTACTTTGCCATCTCCAAGTTCATCGGTTTCGGGACAGACTCCTGGGTCTACCCAAACATCTCCAAGCCAGAGCACGCGCGCCTCTCCAGGAAGTACATTTACAGTCTCTACTGGTCCACCTTGACCCTGACCACCATCGGTGAGACTCCACCTCCCGTGAAAGACGAGGAATATCTCTTTGTGGTCATTGACTTCTTGGTGGGTGTTCTGATCTTTGCCACCATTGTGGGCAACGTAGGCTCCATGATCTCGAACATGAACGCTTCGCGGGCAGAGTTCCAGGCTAAGATTGACTCCATCAAGCAGTACATGCAGTTCCGCAAGGTGACCAAGGACTTGGAGACACGAGTTATCCGCTGGTTTGACTACCTGTGGGCCAACGGGAAGACGGTGGATGAAAAGGAGGTGCTGAAGAACCTTCCAGACAAGCTGAAAGCCGAGATCGCCATCAACGTGCACCTGGACACCCTCAGAAAGGTCCGCATCTTCCAGGACTGCGAGGCGGGCCTGCTGGTGGAGCTGGTGCTGAAGCTGCGGCCAACCGTGTTCAGCCCTGGGGATTATATCTGCAAGAAGGGGGACATTGGGAAGGAGATGTACATCATCAAGGAGGGCAAGCTGGCCGTGGTGGCTGATGATGGCATCACTCAGTTCGTGGTCCTCAGCGATGGCAGCTACTTTGGGGAGATCAGCATCTTAAACATCAAGGGAAGCAAATCGGGGAACCGCAGGACAGCGAACATCCGGAGCATCGGTTACTCGGACTTGTTCTGCCTGTCCAAGGATGATCTGATGGAGGCCCTCACCGAATACCCTGAGGCCAAGAAGGCCCTGGAGGAGAAGGGACGGCAGATCCTGATGAAGGACAACCTGATCGATGAGGACGTGGCCAAGGCTGGGGCGGACCCCAAGGACATCGAGGAGAAGGTGGAGCACCTGGAGTCCTCCCTGGATGTGCTGCAGACCAGGTTCGCGAGGCTCCTGGCAGAGTTTAACTCGACACAGATGAAGGTGAAGCAGCGGCTCAGCCAGCTGGAGAGCCAAGTGAAGGGCAGTGGGAGCGGCCCCCCATCTGACGAGGAGGCTCCCGATGAGGCTGCAAAGACAGAGGCCAAACAGCAATGAAAAGTGAGCTGCTCCCAGGGGCCAGCTCTCTGTGCAATGCTGTATGTCTGCAGCTGCATGGCGGACGGCTTGGCGGGGGCTGCATTCTAGTTGTGCTCATCCTCTGCAAGCAGTGTGACTGCAGGAGAGAGCCTCGGTTTTCTTCTCTAGAAAATGAGACTCAGGATCTCAGACCCAGGGAAGTGCCAGGTTACTCTGAGATCTGCATGAAATGCCATGCAAGGCAGGGAAACGTGGAATGTCCCCAGTCCAAGGATATGCAAGTATGTATGGGGAACTGTAATAATTTGCTTTTGAGACAAGGTCTCACTATGGTGTTCAGGCTGGCCTTGAAGTCTGGGTTCAAGTGATCCTCCTGCCTTGGTCTCCCAAGTAGCTGGGACCACAGGTGTGTGCTACCATGCTGGCCCAATTATTTTTTTGTATGGAATCCATGAGATTTTTAGGACTTGTAACCTAATTTTCTTACAAATGGAAGATTATTTAGTCACCGTTTCTCTTCCCCGACCTCACTCTATCACTGTCTCATTATGAAAATAAACCTGGAAGCTTAAAGGACAGGTAGGAACGCAAATTCGACCTTATAAAAGATAGTCCGGGGATGTATTTCTGAGTCTGATGTCGCTTCACACACTTGCTGGGATCCCAGAAACCCTGGCCTTTGGTGGTTCTGTGTGTGTAGTAAGCACAAATTCCGTGGGATGAAGAGAGGCCACCCCAAAGGAAGCCCTTTCAAGTTGGCAAAGCAATACTAGACTCCCTGGCATGCAGCCACAGTGACACTACGATCTGCTTCCTAGAATAGAGCTTCTTGTTAGGGGAAGAGTGGTGTCCCCTTTTCACCCGCCAAAGACAGCTTCCATCCTTGTCCTAGGACTGGGATCTTTGAGGACAGGATGCTGTGGGCCATTAGTGATAATTCAGGAACTCAGAGAAGTTTGGCAAACATAGGAATTTGGATAATCTCTGAGGAGGGTACATTGCATGGTGAAAATGATCCTGGGGGTCCCCAAAGGAGGCTGGAACCAACTGCCACTGCCAGGATAGCTTGCTGCTACTAGGGCTACATGACCACCCAGGACGAGCTGGTCTAGCTCAAAGAGGAGAGCTATGTTCAGGGAGAGGCTTTTAGTTTGGAGGTTGGAATGGTGTCCTAAGTCTAAAGTGCCATTGGCAAAAAGGCTGGGGCTTTTAGAAGATGAGACCCATGGTCCATATCTTTACAAATTGTTCCTTCATCCATAAGGAAGCCTCAAGCCCTCTTGGAATTCCATTCTAAGGTGAAGCTTATAGCTAACTGAAAGCTTGCAGATTGCAGAAACTGGGGTTTCTTTTTTAAATCCAATAAATATAACTACATTAACATTTTATAACAGATTGGTATATTTTGGTTCCATAATTTCAAGTTATACCCTCAATGTTCTATCCTTCACTTGAATATGTGTTGCAAATTACACGAGTCTTTTTCTTCTATTTCTTTCCTCTCTCTCCTCTCTCCATCCTTCCTCCTCTTCCTTTCCTCTCATCAGACAAAATCCCCGACTTTGCTTTGAAAACTTTAAAGTCTCTGTGATCTGATGTTATAACACATATACTACATCAGTGGCCCTAATATAGTTCATGCCAAAAGTACTGCATCTTCAATTTGTATTTTGGACTTATATGGGTCTCTTTTTGCAGGTCATTTGACCATTTATTGTGGGTCATTTGACCAGTTCCACTTTTAAAAAATGAACAAGAAGGTCTATTGTAGGTCATTGATCCAATCTCATAGCATCTGCAAAATGTAAGTAGCAATGTTTTCTCAAAATGCATAAATTTTTAAAGCCTTAACTATTAATTCTGCCTGCATTGACATTTGCACAGGAAAAATAAAGACCTGGATTAAAAATGGTTCACGAATCCTGCCTCATCTCTTATCATAAAGGAAGATCCAGCCCCAGTGTATGTATCTAGGGCAATGGCTTCCCTGGAAAAACAGGGGCTAACGAGCAGGAGGGCTATACACTGATGGGAGGAGGCATGAATAGCCAGAGGCAGGTGAGACAACACAGTGATGTGTCCCCAGAGACGTGTACAAGTGTTGACTGCAGTATCGTTTTATTTTGTTTTGTAGGAGTACTGTGGAGATTGAACCAGAGGTGCTCAACCACTGGGGATGAGCTACATCCCCAGACCTTTTTATTTTTTATTTTGAGATAGGGTCTTGCTAAGTTGGCCAGGCTGGCCCCAAACTCACAATCTTCCTGCCTCGGTCTCCTGCATTGCTGGGATTACAGGTGTGCGATATCACAGCCACTGGTAGCACTGTTTTTAATAGCCAACAAAGAACCGAAATATCAGATTCTAAGGACAACAGAAAAATACAAACCATGCTAGGTATTCCACCAAAGAGAATTTAATAGAGGGAATTGGCTGTGTGTGCTGGAGGACAGAAAGAGCAGAAGAGGATGCTGAGTTTATTCAGGGGAGGCAACTGCCTATACACCCCAGGACTGGGTACTAAAGGGCCGAGGAGCTCAGAGGAGCAGGCCCAAGAGCTTGAACTCAGATCTGTGAGGACAGGGTACTTGGCTGTTACTGATAATTCAGGAACTCAGACAAGTTGGTAAATGTAGGGATTTGGACAGTATCTAAGGAGGAGCAAAGAGGAAGTAAGGTCCCTTTCCCTTCCTTCTGCCTTCCAGTGTTCCTTAGTTGCCTCCTAGTGGAGAGTTCTAGAAAAATGAGAGGGGTGAGAAGGGCTTTGAATTTGATTGACAGAATATCTTCCACAGACGTGAGGCCCCACCTTCTCTGTACCTGGAAGAGGTGGTGAAGACCAGACTTCCTAAAAAGTGACCCCTCCTCCAGTGACAGCTGCCTGGCAGCACAACATCAAAGCTTCTTTCCTGTATTGCGAAGCTTTTCCCTCCTGAGAAGGCAGAATCCCTGAGAAAAGGCAGGGCTGGGGAGAAGGGAAATGATCATTTATTAAACACCTCCTGTATGCCAGGCAAAGTTCTCTAGCCAAAAGCATAAATCTCCTCCATCACCACAGACACACTGAAAAAACCTTCTAACTTAGGCATTTATTCTTTAACATTATTATTAACATCACATATTAATTGACTTCTAAATGTCTACTGTTCTGTGCAAAGATTTTATGAATTACTTTTTTAAACAAACCAACTTCATTCAAATACCTAAATCCGAGAAGCAGACAACACTAAATGTCACCATGGTTGTGAGGCAAAAGAACCTTCATTTATTGCTGGTGGGTATGGAAACTGGACCAGCTGCTTTGGAAGATAATTTAGCCCAGTTTTTACAAAATTAAAAGCACACCTAGCATATGATCCAGCAATCATGTTCCTGGGTATTTCCCCAAGAGAATTTAAAGCGAATTCATCTAAAACATACATACAAATATTTATTAGAAACTTTATAATGAAAACCTGGAAGCAACCACGATACCATTCAACAGCGGTACATCCATACAACTACCAATCAGCAATGAAAGTGAATGAGTTACTGATTCATGCCAAAAGGTTTCATTGATACGACATTCTGGAAAAGGCAAACCTATAAGGATTAAAAATAACCTAGTGATTGTCAGGGGCTGGGAGACAGCAAATGGTTGATTACAAAGGGAACATGCAGGGGAATTTTTCGTGTGATGGAATAGTTTCGAATGGGCCTGGGATGCATGGATAGGCATTTGTCCATGAAGTAGGACAGAGGAGGCTGGACACTGAGGAATAGCAAGAAGAAGGTCTATTGGCTGATGCCAGGTTAAAAGGGGGGCTTTTTGCCTCCATCAAATCACCCCTCTGAATTCTGAGTTCAGAAAGTTTTAGAACTTTATACCCAGTGTGTAAGGGGAGCTCAAAGGCTCACAGTCTGCAGAAGTTCACATAAAAACAGCTTTTTCACTCTTCTGGGCATCCAATTCAGGCCAAGGACATTCTCTGTGAAAATCAGTGTCTGGGAAAGGGAGAGTCCCTCTCCTTTTTCTTCCCACCAGCTGGCTCAGCAGGACCTGACTATGGTCCTTTGAGATGCAGACGTCTCCCTCTGTGAAGGCCTTGTTTTAGTTTTTCTTATCACACTGTGTTTCTGCAGGCATATCCTCCGCCTGAAAATTCTTTTGCAGAAGTTTTGCTGAAAGTCTGAGAACAAATTATGGTGGGGGTCTCTGGAGAAGCTTAATTATGATTTTCTGTGGAGAAAGGAAGGGCCACTACATCCACACTCAGAGAACTGTGCCTCACAAAGAGGAAACTTGAATGAAGGCAAATTTTAAAAACTTGATCAGATTATAGGGCAATCCCCTGATGGAAAGCCAATTTTGACATATAAATCTAACTGTATTACAAACATATGACATAAACTTATCGAAGGATAAAGGGTACAATAAGTAACTTTTGTATTTGGAAAGCCAATTTTGACATATAAATCTAACTGTATTACAAACATATGACATAAACTTACTGAAGGATATAGGGTACAATAAGTAACTTTTTCAAATGGTGCTTTGATTAGAATGTTAGACTCAAGACAAGAAAGAAGTCACATGAACACTGTACTCCAGTTGTAAATTTGTTTGACGAGGGGAGATGGGGTATTGTGAGATCACATGCATTCTGTAAATGAAGGAAGGAAGGAATGGTCTGAAATGGAGTCCAGTTTATTACAGAGAGAAAGAGTTATAAACAAGAGGAAGAGGCAAGAATGAACCCTGTGGTCTTGGATTGAAACCAGAGATGTTGGTATGAACTCATGCTTATTTATATATACAGATAGATTCAGAATAAGTGTAGGGGGGTGTGCACACAAAGGTTGGTATTCATGGATACATTCCTGTCTCTGTCCACTGAAAGGCCTAGAAGTGGTACTAATTGCAAAGCATACTAAGCACCCAGATCTTGGTTTCTGAACATCTTTCTTCAATAAAAGGAACAGAAGATGATTCTAGGACTAGGGCAGGTAAAATACACTGTGAGTATGAAGCATCTTGCAGAATCATAAGTTGCTTTCAAAAAATGCTGGGAGTATGTCAAAGGGACACAGCATGTAGCAAACATCTTGAAAGAGTTCCCAGTGGCCAAAACTGAAAACAGTTGAACAGCAAAAGAGAAAATTAGTATTATATTATAACCCAAAGTATAATATAAAGGTCCGTGAGGTCATGCTGCTATAAATAAATGACTGCATAAACCAATGAATGAGGAAGAAAGGACAAAAACTTTCATAAAAGAATTCCAGAAAACATGTAGATTATTGATATTCCATGTGATATCCCTCTCTCCAGGAGATAAAGCCGTATTTACATATTACGCATATTTCCACCTAAAACAGGTGCCAAGTGCCTAACAACAGCACTTTACCACAGCCATGAGGAGTTGTAGTGTCAATATCAACCTATCATGCAGACATGAAAACTTTAAGGACGTTAAGATGGGGTGATTATCCTGAATTATCCAGATGGGCCTGATGTGGTAGCAAGGGTCCTTATGAATGGGGTTCACATTCAGAAGATCAGAGAGAAGGTGATACAACCTCAGAAGCAAGGATTGGAGTGACATGGCCACAAACCAAGAGATGCACCAGCCAGCTGAAGTTGAAAGAGATGAGAAGTGTCTTCATGGAAGGTGCTATTTGCATATCTCCCTTTCTAGTACAGTCTTCTGCTCTCTCTTGTATCTCCAGTGCCCAGAACAGTATCCAGTAATGGTGGGCACTCCTTTCATGAATGAATCTGTCTTGTCTAATTTACATAACCAGGTAGAAAAACTATTAGTCTCAGAGAATATCTGTAAAATGCCAAAGTCACAAGACTTGTAATGCAGGCTTTAGAATCTGTATTCTAAATTCACAGGCTCCACACTGCAAGCAGGAGTGTTGGAGATTGCTTGTTTCAACCTTGTGTGGTTTTTGAGCACAATCAATACACACAAACACCAACAGTCTTAAAGGGCAAAGTCTCCTGTCCCTTTTGCGCTCCTGGAACAGAACACCTGAAACTGGGTAATTTAGAAATAAGAGAAATTTATTCTCTCACAGTTCTGAAGGCTGGGAAGTCCAGTATTGAGAGGCCAGCATCCGGGGAGGGCCTTTGTGCTATCTCACAACATGGTAAATGCATTATAGAAGGGCAAGTGAGAGAATCCACTCCTGCAAACCTTTGTATAGGCCAGAGCCCTCAAGACCTAGACACCTCCCATCAGGCCCCACCTCCAACACCATTGCACTGTGGATTACATTTCCAACACATGAATTTAGAGGGGTCACATTCTGACCATAGCAAATCTATTCTTGCCACTAGTTGTCAGTCTTTAATCACTTGTGTTTCCATTATTCATTTCTAATTTTGTGAAATGACATAATTTCATTCTTCCTTGTGACTTGGTAAATCTCCATTGTGTAAATACACATTTTCTTTATGCATTCATCTGTTGATGGGCATCTGGGAATTGAACCCAGGTATGCTTAACCACTTAGCTACATCTCAGGCCCTTTTTATTTTGAGGCAGGGTCTAAGGTGTTTAGAGACTCACTGAATTGCCAAGGTTATCTTTGAAATTTCAATCCTCCTGCCTCAATCTCCTGAGCCACTGGGACTACAGGTGTGCACCACTGCACCTGGCCCATTGTTAATTTTTCTATGGCATGTTCATCTGATTACCTCTTAAACCAAATTCTATTCGGATAATAATCAGCTTCCCCTTATCATGATAAATCCACTCACTATAGCACCTAGCACATAATAGGTGTTTGATAAATATGTGCTAGATGTTGAAGGAGTTAATTGCCTTAGAGTTCCTGGAAGTGAAGCTACCGAGTCCCAATGTAGGACTTCTTAGGTTTCTCACGCATATTAAGTAGCTTCCCCCCAAAGTTTACATCATTACAGTATAATAAGAATGAGTACAAGGCTGGGGCTGGGGCTCAGTGGTGGAGCGCTTGCCTAGCATGCATGAGGCACTGGGTTCGATTCTCAGCACCACATGCAAATAAATAAAATAAAGATCCATTGACAACCAAAAAATTTAAAAAAAAAGAAAAGAATGAGTACATATTCTTATACATTGTTGGTGGGACTGCAAATTGGTACAACGTCTTTGTACAGCAGTATGGAAATCCCCCTCTAGAACCAGGAACTGGACCACCATGACCCAGATATCCCACTCCTTGATATTTATCCAAAAGAACTAAAATTGGCTTACTATAGTGATACTTGCATACCAATGTTTACAGCAGCACAATTCACATTAGACAAGTTATGGAACCAACCCAGGTGCCCATCAACAGATGAATGGATAAAGAAAATGTGGTGTATATACACAATGGAGTTTTACTCAGTCATAAGGAAGAATCAAATTATGTCATTTGCTGGTCAATGAATGGAACTGGAGAACATTATGGTTAAGTGAAATAAGCCCAGTCTCAGAAAATCAAGCAATCAAGCGTCAAATGTTTTCTCTCAGATGTGGAAGAGAGAGAGAGAGAGGAGAGAGAGAGAACGAAAAGGGAACCCAAAGAAGGGGAGGTGTAGGGGGGAATTGAAGGGAGACCAATAGAATAGAGGAAGGGGATGGAGAGGGAGGGAAGAGAGGAGGGTATTGGAAAGTACTGGGGAACGAAATCTACCAAATGATGCTACATCCATGCACGATAAACCCTAATAAATCCTGCATACATATAATTATAATGCACTAATTAAAATAATGATGATGATGATGATGATGATGATGATGATAATGATAATAATAGAAGGAAGAGCAATAGCCTAAAGAAAGAAGATCAGGGAGGAGAGGAGGGAAAGGGAAGACACTGGGAAATGAGAGTCATCAAATTATGTTACGTGCATGTACAGATATGGCATCGTGCATCTCACTATTATGTACAGTTATAAAACACTAATAAAAAAGAACGGCGCATGCCTGTAATCCCAGTATCTTAGGAGGCTGAAGCAGGAGGATCATGAATTCAAAGCCAGCCTCAGCAAAAGCTATCCACTAAGCAACTCAGTGAGACCCTGTCTCTAAATAAAACACAAAATAAGGCTGGGGATGTGGCTTATGGTTAAGTGACCCTGAGATCAATCCCTGGTACCCACTCTCCCAAAAATGGCTATATATTATTATTATCATCATTATTATTATTCTTTCATATTTGTAGCTGGAAATATACCTTATTTTAATGTGCACTTATTTCATGATGAATATGATGTAGCCTTTTATGTTATTATTGACTATTACAATGTCTAATTCCCTGCTCTTAACTCTTCTTACATTTTTATTGTTGCTCCCTCTCTTATTCATTTGAAAGAGGGTATTAGGAAAATGAACTCCTGTCCTTTGTCAATAACTGATATGGTTTTTTTCCATAGTTTTTTGTTGTCTGCATAGAAGTTTCTATGTTTTTATGTGGTTGAATTTTATCAATCTTCTGTTTTACCAGGTCTGGGAATTATGTCAGTTTCAGGCCTTTTCATTCAAGACAGATATTCACCTATCTGTACCTCTGTGTTTTTGCAGTTTCATTTATTACATCTATACATTGGTCTAGATAGCTGACCTAAACCTTTGCGATATTTGGAAAAAATTCAATCTGGTAAAAGGAGTTAAGTGCAGAGGAGATCATGAAGTTTTAAACAATGTTTTATTGCCCCGTGACATACCTATAATAAAATTGGCCAATATTACCTGTACAGCCCGGTAGATATCCACATGTGGACATTTCTCCCCACTGGATCAGGCCACAGGACAGCTCCAGAGCTGCAGAAGGCTCCCTTTGAGCTGGGCATGGTGGCACATGCCTATAATCTCAATGACTGGGGAGCCTGAGGCAGGAGGATTCCAAGTTCAAAGCCAGCCTCAGCAACTTAGTGAGGACCTAAGCTATTTAGCAAGACCCTGTCTCAAAATAAAAAGTTAAAAAGGGCTGGGGATGTGGCTCAGTGGTTAAATGTCCCTGCATTCAATCCCCAATAGCAAAAAAACAAAACAAAAAAACCCCACAACTCCCTTTGACCCTTTCTCAGTTAGTTCCATCCCCATATTCCATTCCAACCATATTTTTACTTCAATCACTAGAGATTTCTTTCGTCTGTACTTGAATATTATATGGATAAAATTGTACGGTGTTTATTTTTTGTGCCTGACTTCTGCTCAACACAACGTTTTAAGACTCATCCATGATGCTAATGTAGAAAAAGTTCATAAAATTCTCATGGCTATTTACCATTCTATTGGGTAAAGATCATGTGACATTTATCTATTGTGCTAACAATGGGCATTCGGGCTATTTCAGGGTGTGGCTGTCATGAGCAAAGAACACCTTTCATGTAGTCATGTTGCTGTGACTAGCATTGCTACAAACACCCTTGTAATCAACTTTAGTGAAATACGTACTCATTTAGGTTGGGCATATATACCTGTGGATCATATTTGTTTGCTTTTCTCTTAAATAGTATCATAAAGAAATTAGGGTTTGTGAAGTGAGAACCTTCTTTCAGAAGTTCATGTACATTGTCACTGATAGAGACCTTCAATCGCTACACTGTGGAGTCTCTATTTCTTTCTTTTTTCTTTTTTGTTACCAGAAGTGCTTAATCACTGAGCCACATCCCCAGCCCCTTTTTATTTTTTATTTTGAAACAGGGTCTCAATAAGCTGCTTAGGGCCCCACTAAGTTGCTTTGAACTTGTGATCCTCCTGCCTCAGCCTCCCCAGCCGCTGGGATTACAGATGTGCACCTCCACACCCAGCTTTTGTGGAGGCTCTAGTTCACTCAGTTTTCCCAGGACAGTACCAGGTGTTTGCTCGGATATGGGGAGGAATCAGGAATCTTGCTGGGGCCACCACTGGGAGGGGTCAACAAACAAATAAATGCTTTTATCAAAACTCCTAGTAGTGGGGCTGGGATTATAGCTCAGCGGTAGAGCGCTTGCCTTGCATGCGTGAGGCCCTGGGTTCGATCCTCAGCACCACATACAAAGCAATAAAATAAAGACATTGTGTTCATCAACAACTAAAAAATTATTTAAAAAAAAACAAAAACAAAAAAACTCCTAGTAGTTATTTCTTTGCCTAGACTGTCGGCATGCCAAGTGGTAAAGATTTGACCATGTAATAAAGCTCTCTAATAAATGTCAAACAAGGCATGGCAGAATATTTACAAGAGAAGTCCCATAGCAAAGCTGGTTGGACCTTGGGATGGCCCTTGTACACAGGGACGCTGACCTGCATGGTGCTTCTCTGCAAAAGCCGAGCTGAGCCAACCAGGTTCATGCTCTCCAGGGCTTGAAACAAAACAATCCTAAGACACTCAGCCATGGGAACCAAGCAGCAAGATGCTGTGGTGAGGAATCGTGAGCAAAGATCAGAGCCTGAGGATCTGGGGAAGTTGGAGTTAAGAGACAGCAGGAACAGGGGAGGCTGGGACTGTGAGCCAGAAGTGAAGGTCAGGGGTGCTCCCAGGTGCACCCACTCAGAGTCCTTAGGGTGTGGACATAGTTTGTACCTGCCAAAACTCGTGTTGAAACCTGATTTGTAGTAGCCAGTCCAAAAAAACATAGCAAACTAGCTGGATGCCTTCATGCCTGTAATCCAGCGACTTGAGAGGCTGAGGCAGGAGGATCCCAAGTTCAAGGCCAGCCTCAGCAACTTAGGAAGACCCTAAGCAACCTATTGGGATCCTGCCTCAAAATTAATAAATAAGTAGTGCTGGGGATGTACCTCAGTGGAAAAGTGCCTTGAAGTTCAATCCCTAGTACCCCCTGTCCCCAAAGTAGCAAACTGATTATATCAGCCAGTTGACTGATAAAATGGCAATGAAATACCAATAGAGTATTGCTCCATAGTTTCTGATATTTGTGGCATTTTAATTTTGTAATATATTATGATTTTTCTCACTCTAAATGAATATTTACTTTTGTTCATGGGTTTGAATTTATAATTTGATGTTCTTTTTAAAGACTCAATCCTGTATCCTACTTTAATCAGTAATGTGCTCTTCTGAAGTTTCTAGCAGTGATTTTGCTGTTGTGAAACTAGAAAGTGAGTTTCCTTTGGTGCATTTCTAGGATAGGTATCTAGAAATTAGAACAAAGTGACAGGTAGACACCTGTGTTGAGGCAGCCACCTTAATGTGGTGGCTTGTGTTGGTGAAAAGTTGAGAATAATTTATAATCTGAATATGACTATCCTCCATGTCCATTAATCTTGAATTTAATGGTTCAATATTTAAGAAATTAACAAACAGACAGAACCTGCCCAGGTGTACCTACAATAAAGCAGAACGAATAACCAGAGAATTCTCTTAAGCACCAAGAGATAAAAGAACTTACGTCCTGAGCTCCAAAGAGCCAGATAATTGGGTGGAATGTAAGTACTTGTGTTGTAGGGACAGACGAGCAAGACACCGGATAGGAAACAGGAATTAGGTTTATTTGACTGCGGTTGGTTCAGAGGGTACAGCTTTCGCTGTAATCAATTAATTCCCCTGAACCTCGAGTTCAGGCAGTTTCAGAACTTTATACCCAGCGTGTAAGGGAAAGGGAGCTCAGAAGTTCACAGTCTGCAGAAGTTCACGCACAAGCAGCTTTTTCTTTTACTGTTCTCAGCAAGTTAACATTTCAAGGACAGCACCTGAGAAGGGGAGAGCTGCTTCTCGCCTTTCTTTCCTCCCCCTGCCAGCTGTTACCATGGAGCCCAACTAGTAACATCTTCTCTTATCTCTGAAATGTAAACATCTCTGTGAAGCTCAGGCCCAAGGCCAGAGGCCTTGTTAAAGTATCTGTCCTTCTTGTTACAGTTTGCATTTACAAACTGGCTTCCTGCTTAAACAAATTTATAAACCATTATATTGTTACTACTCTAGATAGTTCAAAAATGTTTTTGAAAAACTAGTAAGCGTTTTTCAGCAGCTGGAGTGCTGATCTCTTTCTTATAGGCTGGTAGTCAAGCAAGACAGAGCAGCAGGAAACAGGAACTCCAACTACATTGAACTCTCTCTTAGAGACTCTTCTGCTGATAGTCCCAAGATCAATCATGATGCAGATTTCTGGAGAAGCCCAACCAAGATTTTCTGTGGAGGAGAGGGTGCCACTACACTTGGACCACTGGTAGCACTGACCTAGGATTTTCTTTTAAATTCCCATGTGGATTCCAGTGTACCATGTTACTTCCTCCTCATCAGCTCATCTCCTGAAATGTGATGATCTTTATAGCAAAGAGGGCTTTGGAGATGTTCCAGTCCCTCTGGCTCTACAACTGGATCAGGTGAGCAGGTGAATACTTGCAAAAATAAAGATAGGGAATTACCCGGCCAAGGTAGGCTTTCTGCCCTTACCTGTACCCATCGCCCTGGGTTCTATTCTCCCTAAAGAACAAGCACATGGTGGCCTTCCAAAAACAAAACAACAACAACAAAAATTTTCCAAACCATATTCTTAGGGACTACCTGTGTGAGCTACACTGGTACTTTGCTATGAAATTTAGGAATAGCATTCTTTTTTAAAAAAATATTTATTTTTTAGTTGTAGGTGGACAGAGTATATTTTATTTTTATGTGGTGCTGAGGATCGAACCCAGTGCCTCACGCATGCTAGGCGAGCACGCAACCACTGCGCCGTAACCCCAGCCCCTAGGAAGAGCATTCTTTTACTAATTTTCAGGAAAGACTAAAGGGGCTCAAAAAATCATTTTTTCACATTTTTTCCATAAGTGTTGCTATAATTGCTGCTATCTGGTACTGCTAGTCTGTAGCTAGCAGATGAAATGCATTAGCCAATAGCAAATCATATTTACTATGGTAGTGCTAGCTGCCATCATGAATGGACTACCAATCTTGGATGCTGAGGCAATAGCCGTCCACGGGCTATGTGTGGACCACCACATAAGAGTCCCACACAGCATTAGACATGGGCTAGCCTGGTATAGGCACAGCCTCTCTGTGATGAGAGTGACCTGCCAAGATGTCAATCAACCTGCTGACTGCAACACTCTGCCGTCTTCCTACCTTGGGAAAGAATGTTCAATGGAAGGTCTTTGAAGTCCCCCAATCTAAATAAAGCACACATGGGGGCAGTTTTGTTTTTTGCCCTTTTGCCAAAAGAATCATCTGGCTGTGGGCTCATCCAACCCCTGTGTTTTGAAACTATTTTCTGTGTTCTGTGAGTTTTTTTGCCCCCTTATTTCTTTTAGTCATTCTTTTACTGGTCATGGAATCTCATCCTTACTATCCAAGAGGGACGTGGATGACGCACAGGTGTCTCACTCTTGCAGTGCAGTGTGGATGCTCCTGGCTAGCAGGGACCCAGATGCTGGGTTTTGGCATTGCCCTCTCACAGGTCTCAGAGCTCTGCAGGCAGCCAGCAGACAGGCCTGGGGAGATGGACGAGGTACCTCTGGTTCACAATCACCTTGGCCCGGAGAAGACACCTATCACTTCTGTCGGTGAAAACTTGTCACATCTAGATGCCAAGATGCGGCGACAAAGGGAGTGGAAATTGTGACCTTTGACTAAGCAGCTGTTTCCCAGGACAACTACTCTATACTCTGGAAAGGAAGCACAATCTCTGAATAAACATCAAGTTGCTCTGATTGTGCACTGTCCCTAAAGGCCCAGGCTAAAGAGGGGTCCTGCTCATGCTCACCATTATGGACCTTTTTGTATTAATTATGACATCTTTCCAGCAGGTGGCAGTAGAGGGGCTTGTTCTAACATGGTGTAGTGTGACAATTTTCAACCCAGGGGAGTAAAAAAGTCTTATCTGGACAGACAGGGCTGCTGTGTTCCCTTTTCCATAACAACAGAGATACCAACTCAAAATCAAATGTCATTGTTGATCCCCACCCGACTTGCAGCATAACTGTGGCAATAATTTACTGGGTTCGCTTCTGAGCTCTTCAGTATGCATTTAACTTTGCCAGTTCCATACAGCTGCCAGTAAAGAACGTATAGCGCCTTGAATTTAAAATAAACTTCTTATTGTAAAGGTTTACAAAGCAAACTAAGACCTTCACTGTCAAGGTTTATAAGGAAGGTCCCAAGAAACATTGGCAAATGGAGTGACCATTTCTAGAGGAAAAGAGATAATAGGCCACAGAAACATTAAAAATTGTCAAATAATTTTATTTTCACCAAAGCAAAATGTGTGTCTATTTTATAACAAATTCATGTATCTTAGTGATTTTTTTTATTTTTTAAATTTTTTTTTTAGTTGTAGATGGATACAATATCTTTATTTTATTTATTTTAATGTGGTGCTGAGGATCAAACCCAGTGCCTCACACATGCAAGGCAAGCACTTTACCACTGAGCCACACCCCCAGCCCTATTTTGTGTTTTATGTAGAGACAGGGTCTCACTGAGTTGCTTAGCACCTCGCCATTGCTGGGGCTGGCTTTGAACTCGTGATTCTCCTGTCTCAGCCTCTCTAAGTGCTGGGATTACAGGTGTGCGCCACCACGCCCAGCTCTCTTAGTGATTTTTTTTTAAACATATTTTTTGTAGTTGGAGATGGAGACAATACTTTTATTATATTTATTTATTTTTATGTGGTGCTGAGGATTGAACCCAGTGCCTCGCACATGCTAGGCAAGCGCTCTACCACTGAGCCACAACCTCAGCCCTATTTTAGTGATTTTTAATTCCCAACTGTAACCTAATAATTCAAAACATCTACTTCATGTTGAATCATTTACTTTCCTTTTTTTTTTAAAGGATGACTTTATGTTTGGTATCATTGTTCCTATTAAGAAATAAATCATATATTAACTTAAAGATAATCTTTGATATTAATAGTGCAGTGAGATGCCCACACTCAGGTCCGCAGTGGGACAGTGGCTGGAGTCCCCTGCACAACTCAGACAGCGGGCCCTCTATATTCCCAGCTCTGCCTCTGTGGATTCAACCAACTTCAGAGAGAAAACATTTGGAAAAAAAAAATGTGTCCATACTAAACATTGTCCCTTGCTGTTATTCCCTAAACAATATAATGTAGCAATTATTTTTATAGCACTTACTTTACATTAAATACTATAATTAACCTACAGGTGATTTGAAGCATATCAGGACCTGCAAATACTGCACCAGTTTATATGATGGGTTTAAGCATCATATCAGGAACATGGCTGTATTTCCTTCCTTCCTCCCCTCCTGCTCTCCCTAAGACTCAGACACTCAGGATCTGCAGGAGTTAAATGAGCAAATAGTACCACTCTGGGGTGTTTTGCTGGCAAAGGTACTGGATTCAGGGTTTGGGGGCTCTGGGATGCGTTCCTCCTCTTCCTCCTCCTCCTCCTCCTCCTTCTCCTCCTGTTAACAGGTTGGCCTGGGGCTGTTGCCTCTCTGTCCCTGAGACAGGGCCAGGAGTGTTAGCTCAATCAGTCCCCAGGGCCCTTCCAGTTTTGCCCATCTCTGATTCTGCTAGAAGAAAAGAGGATTGTGACCAATGTAGTTAATTCTGGGGGCAACTGGTCCTATGACCAATGTTATCTTAGCACTTAAAAAAGCACCCAATGCTTCCCAAGAACATTAAGACTGTGTTCTTCGCAGGAGGGAAGAAAGCCTAGGAGTGGCTGGTTCTCCGTGATGGTTGCCATGGGCTTTTCCATCCCTGTTTAGGGCAGAGCAGTATCACACTGCAGACGGGGAGCATCTGGCCTCCCTCCCCGAACACACTGAATGCCATTAGCACCTACAGTCACCTTGACAACCCAGCACCCTTTCCACACATTTCCACAACCTTGGGGCTGCTTGAGATGCACAGAGGGATGTATTTATTCTAATTTCAGAAATTGATTCAGCTTTAAAAAAAACTTTTTTTTTTTAGAGAGGGAGCCTATTCACTTCTGTATTTCAAATTAGATGTTCTTTATGCCGTATAGAGCTTTGTCTTTGTAACAGTTTTGTTCTCTACAAGCTATTTAGTGACTCAAGTCAAATGTTCTTAAGATTGATGCTGTTTTCAACTGAAATTCTCACTATTTAAAAAATGTAGTCATACAGTCCACTTATTTTGAGCAGAAAGCAAATCCACAGACTTGGAGTTGAGAAAAATGAGGAGGAGATGCAAATAAAGCCCACATCCCTTGTTTTGACACCCCCTTAGAGCAAGAAGCCCATCACTAGATATGGACCCTTGGACTTTGGGCTTTCCAGACTCCAAAAATAAGCCTCTGGTTTTGGGTTTGTTTCTTTTTTCCTTTGTTTGAGACAAGATCTCATTGTTGTCCAGGCTGGTCTAGAACCCACAGCCTCAGCAATCCTCCCACTTCAGCCTCCTAACTGGCTGGGACTGTAGGCATGCACCACCTGGCCAGCAAAACCTCTGTTCTTTACAAAGTACCCAGTCTCAGGTATTTTGTTACAGTAATACTACCAGCAACACAGCAACGCTAAGACAGTGACCTTGAAAAATTCTTTGGTGCTCAATTTCTTCCCGTCTCTCATTCTAAGAGAGGTAGTTATGATAGATAGGAAAAAGTGTGGAATGATATACTAAATCATTGACACCATTATCTCATGGTGGAACTATAAACAAACTATTTTTTGTTCTTCTTTGTGTACTAGTAACTTTCAGTTACGTTTGTCATCAAAAAAAAATTGGGGGGGGTACTGAAGATTGAATTTAGGGGCACTCGACCACTGAGCCACATCCTCAGGCCTATTTTATGTTTTATGTAGAGACAGGGTCTCACTGAGTTGCTTAGCGCCTCGCTGTTGCTGAGGCTGGCTTTGAACTCACAATTCTCCTGTCTCAGCCTCCCTAAGTGCTGGGATTACAGGCTTGAGCCACTGCACCCGGCTTGTCATCAACATTTTTATGAAAAAATAGAAAAAGAGACATGAGAAAGGCAGAATCCTGGGCCAGGGGCCCTCAGAACCTTTGGTGAACAGATCTGGTCCTCTCACCTTGCCCTGGTCAGAGATGACCTTGCGTGTTTGCTATCCTTCATTCTCTCAGTCTTCTGTTTTACTGCTTTTCTTTACAATTATATTTGCTAAATTTCATCATGAAAAGAGAGAAGTAAATGAACATGAGTGAAACTATTAAAATTAAAATAGGAGATATTACATATACACAGCGTCTTGGTCTTTGGGGGCTGCTGTAATAAAATGCCATTGGCTGAGTGGCTTATAAGCAACAGAAATTTAT
>PVHX01017846.1:12472-38860 GCA_004024805.1 Geosciurus inauris | reverse complement strand
GTCAACTCTATTCTCCAGGTTAAATATTTTGTCTTCAGTATCTGAGGTTCTGTCTTCCAAGTGGTCTAATCTGCTGGTGATGCTTTCTATTGAGTTTTTGATTTGGTTTATCGTTTCTTTCATTTCAAGGATTTCTGTTTGGTTCCTTTTCAGAATCTCTATCTCCTTATTGAAGTGATTTTTTACTTCCAGTATTTGCCTGTGTATCTCTTTATCGAAGTGATCTTTTACTTCTTGTATTTGCCTACAAATTTCTTTATCAAAGTGATCTATTGCTGACTGGATTTGCTCTCTTATATCATTCTTTAAGTCACCAGCCATTTTAATTATGTACGTCCTGAATTCCTGTTCTGTCATTCCTGCCCATGGATTCTGGGAGTGTAGTATCTTGGTTTGTTTGAGTCACTTTCTTCCCTTGTTTCCTCATGATGTTTGTGTGTCTTTCCTTCTAGCTCTGCTGATCCAAGGTGTTGCATTTTTACTCCTACACGGTTATAGTTTCCCTGCAGGGTTTTGTTACTTGTCCTCCAGTAGGTGGCGTTGTCCGTTGTTTGCTGGACTTTCCCGGCTGGTATCCTTGGTACTGGTCCTGGGCCAAGGTGAAACTCTGGGCCGCTGGTGGAGTCGCTGTTCCACCGTAGCCAAGGTTTGCTCCCAGGTGTTCACCTGTGCCCCCTGGTATGTAGGAAGTTCCACTGTGTTAGAAGGTGGTCCACAAAGAACAATAGCTGGGGTTCCGCTCAGGAGACAGTCAGTCCACAGAAGCAACTGCTAGCGGTCTCTCGCGGTTGGGTGGGCACTGGGGCTAGGCACCCTGTGCGGAAGCAGGCCCAGCTCACCCGGGGTAAACTCCGGGCTGAAGCCCTGGGCCGGATCCCCCACCACCACTGCACTCCACCGGCTACCGCTGTCTCCCGGTGGCCCTGTGCTCACACACGCGAGTGAGACTCTTGCGTGGGGCGGCAAGGCGCAGAGAGCTGCCAAAAAACTGGTTGGAAGATGGCACCCCGCTATTTCCAGTCTTAGTCTCGGATAGCTGGAGCCCTGGGCCAAGGCCCTGGCTGCAACCGCGTTTCTCTGGCCGGCGCCAAAGCCATGCCTTCTGGCTACCGTTGCCTCCCAGTGATCCTGTACTCACACATGTATGTACATGTACATGAGCTCATGTATGTACATGAGCGAAATTCCTGCGTGGGATGTTGAGCCACAGAATTATGCCAGGAAGCTGGCTGGAAAATGGCGCCTCCACCACTTCCAGCCCTGGTCCTTGAGAGCCTAGTGCAGAGTGGACTGTCTAGGCCGCCATCTTGGAACCGCCCCCCTGACAGTAATTTTAGATAGAAAATTTGAGTAAGAAAGAAAGTAAATGCCAAATTGAGCCCAGAATATTAAAGAGCTATTGAAATGTTTATGCCTACATTGGCTTTCTTCCTACCTTCTCATTACAAACTGCCCCAGCTTCCACCTGTTATTCATAATTGTATTTCTGGAAAGATGTTAATTAGGGCCCTCCCTGCTCAATAATGTTCACCTGGACACTTTTCTCTATGTGTAAGCTATGCACAAATGGACCATCTAACCAAGCATAATCTGGACCAATCACAGAAGCAAAAATGAATGATAAGGCGAAGAGTTGAGAAGAACCAAGAGAGCATAGGCCATATCAAGAGAGACTATGCATGTACTTCTTGGGAACATGATACCACCTAAAACTGTGTTATCTTTCCTAAGAGAAAATTCTGTCACTACTTTTCAATAACCTGGCTTCAATGTTTCCCAGATCTGTTTCTCTAATATTATAATTGAGCATGTGAGGAAACAGGACTTGTCACAGGTAACAATGGTGTAACTGTGATGCCTATAGAAATGGAATATTGAAAATTGAAATGAAAAGGAAAAATACACTGTAAAATTTATATAAATTTTCTTGGTTTGAAATAAGAAAGCAATTATGCACTGATTAATGTAAATTATGAAATTGAATGTTGTCCTGCCTAAAGGTTGGGTTAGACAATTAACATAAATGTGGAATAATATACATAATCATGACTATGTACTTGTGAGAACATGTGTAATGCAAAAGTGAATACAAAAAATCCTACACAGAAATGAGTCACAGAAAGTCATAACAAATATATCACATAAATATGAGAACATGAGTATGAAACTCACATATGAATACCTGTGATGCATATGCAAATTTTACTATAAAATCTAAAAATTAAAGGGTAAAATCTTTTGGAATTTAATATGGGTGTCCATGGAATAAAAAAATTTGGCTTACATACAGAAATATCTGAAATGTTCCATCCTGATTTGGACTGACTTAGGTTTAGGGTTAGAGAATTAACATGAATATGGAGATATATGTGTATTCTTTACAAAGAGCTTCTAAAAATAGGAGAGATAATACATGAGAAGACACAATTCTAAATAGGGATGAGTAAATTGAGAGTGTTATGAAAATATATTATATAAACCAGTGGTAGTTAAGATGAAGCTCATGTAGGATAGCAAATGTTTTGTATGCCAATTGAACGGCTAAAAAATGAAACTAGAATGCCAAACACATTGAAAATCCATAATATGGTCACTGGATGAAAGATAATGGAGGGATTGATTCTGAGTTGGTCCAATATTGTATACATTCTGTATTGACTTAGTGTTAGAGCAAACGTGCATATGGAGATATATGAAAGTTCTTATGAATATACTGCACCAAATATGTGGAAAAACCCTGAAATTGTAAAATTTTACTGAAGAATTATTCATTTCAGTGTCAGATGAAAATCTACTATATGTATATGAGAATATCAAGCTGACACTCATTGATGATATGCAGTGATATGTAAGAATATTTAACATTGAAAATTAAAACTAAAAAGTGATACACATTTAAAATTATTTCTGTATACCTGGATTTAAGGAAATATATGAATTAAAAGAGAAATATGTAAAGTTAAATATCATATTTTCTACTGCCTTAGGTTTAGTGTTTGGGAATAAACAGGAATATGGAAAAATAAGAATAAGCCTAACAATATACTTGTGAATATAGGTGGGAAAACTTAGGCGAATTCATAGAATCTAACAGAAACTTGTGTCAACAGAGAGTCTTAAGAAAATACATTATGGTAATATGAGACAGCTAGACAAAACTTCTATATAATATGCATAATATATGTTTCAAATATAACAAAGTAAAATGAAAGAGAAGGAAAAAATAAATTCTGAATTGTATATTTGTGTACCTTGAATCAAGGAAATTTAGGAAAGTTACAGAAACAGATAAAAATTATATCAACTTTTGTACTGAATTAGTTTAAGTTTGAGAGAATTAACCTGAATTTGGAGAAATATGAATATTCATAAGAATGCACTTCTGAAACTGTGTGAAAAAACATACATGAGTGTATCAAATTGTACACAGAAATAAGTAAACTGTCATTGAAAAATATATTATGTCCACAAGTGGAAGTCAGACTGAATCTCATATTGGATATAGAGTAGAAGCCAGAATTAAATAGACAGCCAGTGTAGATAGATAAGTTGAGTCAGGAAAAAAAGACCAAATTGAGTCCAGGATATTAAAAAGCTACTGAAATGTTCATGCCTACAGTGGACTTCTTACCACTTTTTCATTACAAACTGCCCCAGCTTCCTACTGTTGCTAATATTGTCTTTCCAGAAAGAGGCTAATTAGGGCCCTCCCTGCTCAATAACTATCACCTGGACCCTTTTCTCTATCTGTAAGTTATAAACCAATGAACCATCTCACCAAGCATAATCTAGGCCTATGACAGAAGCAGAAATGACAGATAAGGTGAAGAGTTGAGGAAAAACAGAGAGCATAGGCCATATTAAGAGGGAGTACACATGTACTTCTAGGGACCAGATAACACCCAAGGCCGTCTTATCTTTTCTGAGAGTACATCTGTCACCACCATTCAATCACCTAGCTTCAATCTCTCCCTAAGTCTGTTTTTCTAATATTGTCTTCAAGCATGTGAGGAAACACCACACATCACATAACCTACCACATAACTGTGATGCCTATAGAAATGGAATATTGAAAACTGAAAAGATAAAATACAATGTAAAACTTACATAAATTTTCTTGTATTAAAGAAAAGATAGAATTAAGATGAAAATGATGAAAATAAATTATGAAATTGAATGTCGTCTTTACTAAGGTTGGTGTTAGACAATTAACATAAAATAAGAATAATATACATACTCATGACTATGTACTTCTGACAAATTGTGTAATGCATAAGTAAATGCATAAAATCCCACACAGGGATCAGTCACAGAGAGTCATTACAAATATATTATGTAACTATGAGGGCAGGAGTATGAATGTCACATATGAATACCTATGATGCATATACAAATTTCACAGTGAAAACTAAAAATAAAGGGCTACATCCTCTTGAGTTACTATGAGTGTCCATGGAATAAAGAGAAGTTGGTTTACATACAGAAATATGTTAAATGTTCCATGCTGATTTGGACTGAATTTGGGTTTGGGTTAGAGAATTAACATGAATATGGAGATATATGTGTATTCTTTAGAAAGTGCTTCTGAAAAGAGGAGGAAAAATGCATGAGTAGACACAATACTAAACAGGGATGAGTAAATTGAGAGTCATATAAAAATATATTCTGTAAACTAGTGGTAGTTAGGATGAAGCTCATGTAGGATAAAAAATATTGTGTATGCCAACTGAACATTGAAAATTGAAATTAAAATGCAGAACACACTTGAAAAAATATGTTAACTGAGTGAAAGACAATGGAGGAATTCATTCTGAAGTTGGTCCAATTTTGTATCTAATTTGTACTGACTTAGGTTTAGGGATAGAAAATTAACATGAATATGGAGATATAGGAAAGTTCTTAAGTATGTACCCCTGCAAATATGTGGAATTGAGGACATATTGTAAAATATTACAAATTATTCATGTCACTGTCAGATTAAAATCTACTATGTGAAAATGAGAATATCAATTTGAACCCCATTGAGGATATACACTGCTGTGTAAGCAAATCTAACATTGAAAATTAAAACTAAAAAGTGATGCACATTTGAAAATTATTTTGGTGTACCTGGCTTTAAGGAAATTTCAGAATTGAGAGAGAAATATGTAAAATTTCATATCATGTTTTCTACTGCCTTTGGGTTAGGGTTTGGGAATAAAAACGAATATGGAAAAATATGAATATTCCTGAAAATATACTTCTGAGTATAGGTGGGAAAACTTAGTCAAATTCATAGAATCTAACAGAATCTTGTGTCAACAGAGAGCCTTCAGAAAATACATTATTGTAATATGAGAAAGCTAGAAAAAATTTCTATATAACATGTACAATATTGGAATCAAATGTAACAAAGTAAAATGAAAATAGAAGAAAAAATAAACTCCAAATATTATATTTGGGTATCTTGAATTAATGAAATTGAGGAAGGGTACAGAAATAGGTAAAAATTTTATCAAATTTTGTACTGACTCAGTATAAGAGGGAGAGAATTAATCTGAATTTGGGGAAATATGCATATTCATAAGAATGTACTTCTGAAACTATGTGAAGAAGCATAGTTGAATGTATAGAATCCTAAACAGAAATGAGTAAATTGAGTGTCATAGGAAAATATATTGTGTCCACCAGTGGAAGTCAGACTGAATATCATATTGGATATAGAGTAGAAACCAGAATTAAATAGATAGTCATAGATAATTTGAGTAAGAAAGAAAGAAAAGGCCAAATTAATCCCTAAATTTTAAAGAGCTATGGTAAAGTTTATTCATACAGTGGCCCTTTTCCAATATTGTCATTACAAACTACCCCAGCTGCCACCTACTGCTAATGATTGTCATCCCTGAAAGATGTTAATTAGGGTCCTCTCTGCTGAATAACTTTCACCTGGATCCTTTTCTCTCTCTCTAAGCTATAGGCCAATGGGCCACCTCACCAAGCATAATCTGGGCCTATCACAGAAGCAGAAATGACAGATAAGGTGAAGAGTTGAGAAGAATAAAGAGCATAGGCCTTCTCAACAGGGAATACACTGTACTTCTTGGGATCCGGATACCACCTAAGGCCATCTTAACTATCCTGAGAGAAAACTCTGTCATCACTTTTCAATAACCTGGCTCCAATTCTTCCCTCCGTCTGCTTCTCCAATATTATACTTAAGCATGTCAGGAAAGACCACACGTCACAGGTAACCAACTGCATTACTGTGATGCCTATAGAAATGAAATATTGAAAATTGAAAAGAAAAGGCAAAATACCCTGTAAAAGTTATATAAATCTTCTTGAGTTGAAGAAAAATGGAATTATGCACAGTAGAATCTAAATTATGAAATTGAATATTGTCCTAATTAAGGTTAGGGTTAGACCAATTAAAATAAATTTGGAATAATATACATAATCATAACTATGTACTTGTAAGAACATGTGTAATGTGTAAGTGAATACATAAAATCCTACACAGAAATGAGTCACTGAGTGTCATAATAAGTATATTAAGTAAATAGGAGAACACGAGTATGAATCTCACATATGAATACCTGTGATGAATATGCAAGTTTCACAGTGAAAACTAAAAATTAAAGGCAAAATTCTCTTGAAAATTAATATGGGTTTACATGGAATGAAGAGAAGTTGGTTTACATACAGAAATAAGTGAAATATTGCATGCTGACTTGGACTGACTTATGGTTAAGGTTAGATAATTAATATAAATATGGAGATATATGTATACACTTTAGAAAGAGGTTCTGAAAAGAGGAGGGAAAATGCATGAGTAGACACATTTCAAAGCAGAGATGAGTAAATTGAGAGTCATATGAAAATATATCATGTAAACCAGTGGTAGTAAGGATGAAGCTCATGTAGAATAAAAAATATTGTGTATGCCAATGGAATATAGAAAATTAAAAATAGAATGTCAAAAAAACTTGAAAATCCATAAATATGGTAACTGGATAAAAGAAAATTGAGAAATTGATTCTGAGTTGGTCCAATATGTTATCCAATTTGTACTGACTTAGTTTAGTGTTAAAGAATAAACATGCATATGGAGATATAGAAAAGTTCTAACGAATGTACTGCAGAAAATATGTGGAAAGAAATACCCAAAATTGTAAAAGATTACAGATGATTTATTCGTGTCACTGTCAGATAGAAATCTACTATGTGAATAAAGGAATATTCAACTGAACCTCATTGGGTATATACAGTGATACATAAGCAAATGTAACTTTCAAAATTAAAACTAAAATTGATATTCTATTAAAAATTATTTTGGTGTACCTGGATTTAAGAAAATTTAAGATTTGAGAGAGAAATACGTAAAATTTAATATCATATTTTCTACTGCCTTAGGGTTAAGTTTTTTGAATAAAAATGAATATAAAAAATATGAATATTCATGAAAATATACTTCTGAATATATGTGGGAAAACAGTCAAATTCAAAGAATCTTGGTGTCAATGGAGAGCCTTAAGAAAATACATTATGGTAATATGAGGAAGCTAGACAAAATTTCTATATAATATGTATAATATATGAATCAAATGTAACAAAGTAATATTAAAATGGAAGAAAGAATAAACTCTGGAATTTATATTTGGGTACCTTGAAATAAGGGAATTTAGGAAAGTTACAGAGATAGGTAAACATTTTATCAAATTTTGTACTGACTCAGTTCAAGGGTGAGAGAATTAACCTGAATTTGGAGAAACGTGAATATTCATAAGAATGAACTTCTGAAACTATGTTTAAAAACATACATGATTGAGTAGAATCCTACAGAGAAATAAATAAAGTGAGTGTCATTGTAAAATATATTATGTCCATAATTGGAAGTCATACTGAATCTCATATTAAATATAGAGTAGTAGAGAGAATTAGATAGATAGTCAGTGTAGATAGATAATTTGAGTAAGAAAGAAAAGGCCAAATTGAGCCAAAAATATTAAAGAGCTATTGAAATGTTTATGTCTACATTGGCCTTCTTCCCACATGTTCATTATAAACTGCCCCAACTACCACCTGTTTATAATGATTGTCTTCCTGGAAAGATGTTTATTAGGGCCCTCCCTGCTCAATAACTTTTATCTGGACCCTTTTCTCTATCTGTAAGCTATAAGCCAATGGACCATCTCAGCAAGCATAATCTGGGCCTATCACAGAAGCAGAAATGACATATAAAGTGAAGAGTGGAGAAGAACAAAGAGAGCATAGGTCATATCAACATGGAATACACATGTACTTCTTGTGAGGAAGATACCACCTAAAGTCATGTTATTTTTACTTAGAGAAAACTCTGTCACCACTTTTCAATAACCTGGCTTCAATGTTTCCTGAAGTCTGTTTTGCTAATATCATAATTGAGCATGTGAGGAAACACCACTCATCACAGATAACCAATCGTATAACTGTGATGCATATAAAAATGGAATATTAAAAATTGAAAAGAAAAGGCAAAATACAAAGTAAAATTCATATAAATCTTCTTGGATTGAGAAAAAGATGGAATTATGCACAGATGAAAGTAAATTATAAATTTGAATATTGTACTGACTAAGGTTAGGGTTAGACAATTAACATAAGGATTAATAATATACATTTCCATGACTATGTATTTGTGAGAACGTGTGTAATGCATAAGTGAATATATAAAATCCTACAGAGGAATGAGTCACAGAGAGTCATAACAAATATATTATATGAGTATGAGCACATGATTATGAATCTCATATATGAATACCTCTGATGCATATGCAAATTTCACAGTGATAACTAAAAATTAATGGCTAAATTCTCTTGGAAATTAACATGGGTGTTCATGGAATGAAGAGAAGTTGGTTTACATACAGAAATGTGTGAAATGTTTATACTGATTTAGACTGACTTTGGGTCAGGGTCAGAGAATTAAAATGAATATGAGATATATGTGTATTATTTAGACAGTGCTTCTGAAAAGAGGGGGGAAACACATGAGTAGACACAATACTAAACAGGGATGAGTAAATTGAGCATCATATGAAAATATATTATGTAAACTAGTGGTAGTTAGAATGAAGCTCATGTAGGAAAAAAATTGAATATTTAAAATTGAAAATAGGATGCCAAACACACTTAAAAATATATAAATATTGTAACTAGATGAATGAAAATGGAGGAATTGATTCTGAAGTTGGTCCAATTTTGTACTCAGTTTGTACTGACTTAGGGTTAGTGTTAGAGAATTAACATGCTTATGGAGATATAGAAAAGTTCTTACGAATATACTGCAGAGTATATGTGGAAACAAATATGTGAAATAGTAAAATTTTACAGATGAATTTTCATGTCACTGTCAAATGAAAATCTACTATGTGAAAATGAGAATATCAAGCTGAAACTCATTGAGGATATACACTGTTAAGTAAGCAAATCTAACATTGAAAATTAAAAATAAAAATAATACATATTGAAAAATTATTTTGGTGAACCTGGATTTAAGGAAATTTAGGATTTGAGAGAGAATTATGTAAAATTTTATATCATTTTCTACTGCCTTAGGATTAGGTTTGGGCATAAACACAAATATGAAAAAATATGAATATTCCTGAGAATGTACTTCTGAATATATGTGAGAAAACATAGTCGAATTTATAGAACCTTACAGAAACTTGTGTCAACAGAGAGCCTTAAAAGAATACATTATTGGGGGTCTGGGGCTGTGGCTCAGTGGTAGAACACTTGCCTCACATGTGTGTCACTGGGTTCGATCCTCAGCATTACATAAAAATAAATAAATAAACAAAATAAAGATATTGCATCTATCTACAACTAAAAAATAGATTTTAAAAATACATTATTGTAATATAAGAAAGCTAGACAAAACTTCTATAAAATATGTATAATATACATAGGAATGTAACAAAGTAAAATGAGAATAGAAAGAGAAATAAACTCTGAAATTTATACTTGGGTACATTGAATTAAGAAAGTTTAGGAAAGGTACACATGTAGGCAAAAATTTTATTAAATTTTGTAGTGACTCAATTTAATAGTGAAAGAATTAACCTGAATTTGGAAAAATATGAATATTCATAAGAATGTATTTATGAAGCTGGGCACAGTGGCGCATTCCTGTAATCCCTGCATTTTGGGTTGCTGTGAAAGGAGAATGACAAGTTTAAAGCCAGCCTCAACAATGGCAAAGCACTAAGCAATCAGTTAAACCCTGTCTCTACAAAACAAAAAACAAAAAAAACCAAAAAACAAAATAGGGCTGAGAATGTTGCTCAGTGGTAAAGTAATGCTGAGTTCAATCACCAGTACCAAAAAATAAAAAAAAAACAAACATAGTGTACTTATGAAAATATGTGAAAATCTACACATGAATGTATAGAATCCTACACAGAAAGGAGTAAAGTGAGTGTCATTGGAAAATATATTGTGTCCTTCAGTGTATGTCAGGCTGAATCTCATATTGGATATAGAGTAGAAATCAGAATTAAATAGTCAGTGTAGATAGATAATTTGAGTCAGAAAGAAAAGGCCAAATAAGGCCTGGATTATTAAAGAGCTATAGAAATATTCATACCTACAGTGGCCTTCTTACCAACATTTCATTACAAACTGCCCCAGCTGCCACCTGTTGCTAATGATTCTCTTCCCAGAAAGATGTTAATTGGGGCCCTCCCTGCTCAATTACTTTCACCTGGACACTTTTCTCTGTCTGTAAACTATACTCCAATGAACAATCTCAGCAAGCATAATCTGGGTCTATCACAGAAGCAGAAATGACAGATAAGGTGAAGAGTTGTCAAGAACAAAAAGAGCATAGACCATATCAAGAGGTATATACGTGTACTATTTGGGATCCAGATACCAAGTTATCCAGATACCAAAGGGATCCAGATACCTAAGGCCATCTTATCTTTACTGTGAGAAAACACTGTCACTTTTCAATAACCTGGCTTCAATGTTTCCCTAGGTCTGTTTCTCGAATATTATAATTGAGCATTGTGAGGGAACTCCACTCGTCACAGGTAACCAACAGTATTACTATGATGTCAGTAGAAAGGAAATATTGAAAATTGAAAAGAAATGGCAAAATACACTGTAAAATTCATATAAATCTTCTTGGATTGAGGGAAAATGGAATTATGCACAGATGAATATACAGTATGAAATCAAATGTTGTCCTGATAAGGTTAGGGTCAAATAATTAAAATAAAGGTGGAATAATATACATAATCTATGTACTTGTGAGAGCATGTGGAATGCCTAAGTGAATAAATAAAATTCTACACAGGGATGAGTCACAGAGTGTAATCACAAATATATTGTGTAAATATGAGAACATGAGTATGAATCTCAAAATAAAATTTTCAAAAAAAGGGTTAGAAATGCAAATGGAACATTCAACATTGAAAATAGTATTCCAAATATGCTTGAAAAGCGTATTATTATACCTGTATGAAAGAAAACATAGGAATTCATTCTGAGGTGGATCCAATAATGTATACTATTTGTACTGACTTCAGGTTAGTATTAGAAAAGAAATATGCTTTTGGAGATATTAAAAAAAAAACTCTAAGAATGTTCTTCTGAAAATATGTGAGATAATATAGATGTTATTATAAAAGTTCATGGAGTAATTATTCAAGAGATTGTCATATGAATATATATTAGGTGAATATAAGTATAAGCTGAACCTTATTCAGGATATACAATAATATAGATGCAAATTAAACATAGAAATTTGAAAATAAAATGTAATACATATTTAAAAATTATTTCAATGTACATGGACTAAAGGAATTTTAGACTTTGAGGGAGAAATATATAAAATTTAATATCATATTTCATACTACTTTAGGGTATTAGGTATTTAGTATGAATATGTACAAATATGAATATTCCTTTTTACATACATCTGAATAATGGTGGGGAAACATCAAAAAATTCATAGAATCTTACACAAACTTGTGTCAAAGAGAGCCATAAGAAAATACATTATTTGAATATGAGAAAGCTGGTTGCATCCCTTATATTATATATATAAGGTGCATATAAAATGTAACACATATAAAATGTAACACATGTAAACAGAAGGTGAAGAAGAATTGGAAATTCATACCGGAGTATTGGAATTAGGAAAATTTAGGAAAAGTACAGAGATAGGTAAAATTGTTATCAAATTTTGTACTCACTCAAATTTAGGGTGAGAAAATTACACTGAGTTTGGACAATTGTGAATATTCATAAGAATGTACTTCTGAAAATATGTGAAGGAACATACATGAATAAATAGAATCCTACACAGGAATGAGTAAATTGAGAGTCATTCGAAAATGAATTTTGTCAATAACTGGAAGTCAAAATGAATCTCATTTATGGCATACATTCGAAGCAAGAATTAGAGAGTCAGGGATGATAAATAAGTTGAGTCAGAATAAAAACAAAAGGCCAAACTGAATCTGCAAAGTGGAGAGCTCTCGCAATGTTCAAGCCTTCAGAGTCCTTCCTCCAAACTTTCATTAAATACTGCCCCAGCTGCCACCTGTTGCTAATGATTGTCTTCCTGGAAAGATGTTAATTATGCCCCTCACTGCCCAATTGCCTACACCTGGACCCTGTGCTCCATGTATTAGCTTGATGTCAATTGACCAGCTCACAAGGAATAACCTGGGCCTGGTCACATAAGCAGAAATGAGAGATAAGATGAAGAGAAGAGGAGAACAAAGACAGCATAGGACATATAAAAAGGGAATACGCATGTACTTCTTGGGATTTAAATTCCACCTATAGTCCTTTTCTCCATCCCCAGAGAAGCCTATGTTACCAATTCTAAATAAACCCAGTTTCAAGGCTTCTCTAATATTTTATTTCATCATGTGAGGAAACACCACTTGTCACAAGTAAACAGCTGTTATTCAGTGATGCCAATAGAAATGGAATATTGAAAATTGAAAAGTAAACAGGCAAAATACACAGTAAAATGTACATAAATGTTCCAGGATTTTTAAAAAAATGGAGTTATGTATGGATAAATGTAAAGTATAAAATACAATATTGCCTGAATAAGTTTATGGTTAGAATATTAACAGAAATGTGGAATAATATAAATAATCATGACTGTGTACATCTGAGAATGTGTGGTAATGCATATGTAAATACATACAATCCTCTTCACGAATGAATCTCAGAGAACCATAACAAATGTGTTATGTAAACAGAACTTGAGTATGAATCTGACATATGGTAAACTGTGTTGGATGTGTAAGTTTCACAATGAAAATTAAAAATTCATGGCTAAATACACTTGGAAATTTATCTGGGGGCACATGGAATGAAGGAAGTATATTTACATACAGAAATATGTGAAATGATATATTCTGACTTAGGGTTTGGTTCAGAGAATTAACATGAATATAAATACATATTTTATTCTTAAGAAAGAGCTTCTGAAAATATGATGGAAAATACATGGTTAGACAAAAATAAACAGGGATGAGTATTTGAGGGTCATATGAAAATATAAAAACCAGTGGCAATTAGGATAAATTTCATGTACAAAAAGGGTTGGGTATGCAAATTGAACATTCAACTTGAAAATAGTATTCCAAATACACTTGAGAATCTATACTATGTAACCTGGAAGAAAGAAAACCTAGGAATTTATTCCGAGGTAGATCCAATCATAAAGTTCGTATTGACATAGGCTTAGTTTTAGAGACAAAACATGCTTTTGGAGATTAAAAAAAAAAAAAACTCTATGAATTTACCTCTGAAAATATGTGAGAAAATATAGATGTAATTATAAAATTTTATGGAGAAATTATTCAAGTGAGTGTCATATGAATATATATTAGGTAATTATGAGAATAACAGGCTAAACCTCATTCAGTATATTCAGTGATATAGATGCAAAGTAAACATTGAAATTTGAAAATAAAATGTAATGTATGTTTAAAAATTATCTCGGTGTACATGGATTAAAGGAAATTTATGATTTGAGAGAGACATATGTAAAATTTAATATCTAATTTTATACTACCTTAGGGTAAGTGTTAGGGATTTAACACAAATATGTATAAATGTGAATATTCCTGAGAATGTACATCTGAATTGTTGGGAAAACATAGATGAATTCATAGAATCTTATACAAACATGTGTCAACAGAGAGCCAGAAGAAAATACCTTATGTGAATATGAGAAAGCTTGTCCCATCCCTTATATTATATGTATAAAATACATATAAAATGTAGCACACAAATATGTAAGTAGAAAAATAAGTAGAATTGGAAATTCATATTGGAGTACTTGGAATTAAGAAAATTTAGGAATAGTACAGAGATAGGTAAAATTGTTATCAAATTTTGTACTGACTTAGACATAGGGTGAGAGAATTAAACTGAGTTTGGGCAATTATGAATATTCATAAGAATGTACTTCTGAATATATGTGAAGAAACATACATGGAATAGATAGAATCCTACACAAGACTGAGTAAAATGAGAATCATTGGAAAATGTATTTATCAATAAGTGTAAGTCAGAATGTATCTCATTTATGGTATGCATTAGAAGAAGAATTAGAAAGACAGGGAAGATAGATAAGTTGAGTCAGAATAAAAACAAAAGGCCAAATTGAGTCTGAAAGTTGGAGAGCTCTTGCAATGTCCATGCCTTCAGAGGCCTTCCTCCAAACTTTCATTGAAAACTGCCCCAGCTGCCAGTGGTTTCTAATGATTGTCTTCCCAGAAAGATGTTAATTATCCCCCTTGCTGCCCAATTTCCTGCACCTGGACCCTGTGCTTCATCTATTTGCTTGATGGCAATTGACCAGCTCACAAGGCTTATCCTGGGTCTGGTCACATAAGCAGAAAGGAGAGATAAAATGAAGAGAAGAGGAAACAAAGGGAGCATAGGACATATAGAAAAGGAATACACATGTACTTCTTGGGATCAAGATACCACATATGACCCTCTTCTTCACCCCCAGAGAAGTCTATGTTACCACTTTTTAATAAACCCGACTTCAGGGCTTCCCTTGGTCAGCGTCTGTAATGTTTTACTTCATCATGTGAGGAAACACCACTTGTCACAAGTAAGTGGTGCTTATTCAGTGATACCTATAGAAATGAAATATTGAAAACTAAAAAGAATAGGCAAAATACACTGTAAAATATATATGAATGTTCCAGGACTTAAGAAAAGATGGAGTTATATATGGATGAAGGTAAAGTATAATATCCAATATTGTCCTGACAAAGTTTAGAGTTAGAGAATTAAGAAAAATGTAGAATAACAAATAATTATGACTATGTACATCTGAGAATGTGTGGTAATGCATAGGTAAATACATAAAATCCTACAAAAGAATGAGTCACAGAGAGCCATAACAGATATTATATGTAAATAGGAGAACTTGTGTATGAATCTGATATATGATAAACTGTGATGGATATGCTTACATATCCTGAATGAGGCTTAGCTTATTAGTCTCATTTGCTCATAGTTTATTTTCATGACACTCATATGACTAATTCCTCTGTAAAATTTTATGATTTCATGTATGTTTTCCCACATATTTTCAGAAGGACATTCATAAGAATTTTCCTATATCTCCATATACAGGCTAATTCTCTAACACTAACCCTAAGTCAGTACAAATTGGATGCAATATTGGACGTACTTTGGAAACAATTTCTACATTTTCTTTCATCTGGGTACAATATGATATAGTTTCACGTGAATTAGCCATTCTATTTTCAAATTTTAATGTTCAATTTGCATAGCCAACACTTTTTATCATACATGAATTTTATCCTAACTTCCAGTAATTTACATGATATGTTAATATGACTCTCAAATTACTCATCCATGTTTAGAATTCTGTCTACACGAGTATTTTCCCTCATGTTTTCAGAAGCTGTTTATTAGGAATATAGACATATCTCTATAATCATATTAATTCTCTAACACTCGCCCTGAGACAGTACAAGTCAGGATGTAACATTTCACATATTTCTGCAGGTAAACCAACTTTTCTTCATTCCATGTGCCCTTATATAAATTTCCAGGAGTATTGAGCCTTTAATTTTTAATTATCCCTGGGACATTTTCATGTCCACCACAGTTTATCATATATGAGATTCATACACCCGTTCTAATATTTACATAATAGGTTGTGGTTACTTTGTGTGACTCATCCTTGTGTAGGATTTTATGTATTCATGTAGGCATTACCTCTCATTCTCAGAAGTGCAGAGTCACAATTATTTATAATATTCCACATTATATTAATTCTCTGACCCTAACCTGTGTCAGGACAGTATTTTATTCTATACTTTTCCTTCAACTGTACATAACTCCCTCTATTTTACCATACAGGAACACTAATATGAGACTTTTACAGTGTAATTTACTTGTTCTTTTTAATTTTCAGTATTCCATTTCTATTGGCATCACTCTAATACCTGTGATAAGTGGTCTTTTTACATATGCTGAATTCTAACATACAACTCTAACATTGTAGCTGGGTGTTTTGAAATTTGCTAACCTAGATTTCTCTTGAGGAGCTGGCGAAGGCCATAGGTGCTATCAGGATCATGATAGTACTGTGTATTTTCATATGTACTGTGCTCTCTGGTTCTCCTCTTCTCTTCACCTTATCTCTCATTTCTGCTTACTTGACTAGTCCCAGATTATGCTTGGTGAGATGGTCAGTTGGCGTCATGCTCATAGATAGAGAAATGGGTCCAGGTGCATTTAATTGTGCAGGGAGAGGCCTAATTAACATCTTTCTGGGAAGACAATTATTAGCAACAGGTAATAAAAAACTGCAGGGGCAGTTTTTAAAGAAAATGTTGGAGGAAGGCCTCTGATGGCATGAATAGCTCTCCCAAATTCCAGATTCAATGTGGCCTTTCTTTCCCATTCTGATTCCAATTATCTATCTACACTGACTGACTGTCTAATTCTTCCTTCAACTCTATATGCAATATCAGATTCATTCTGACTTCCACTTATTGACAAAACACATTTTTATTTTTTTCTTTTTTTGGTACTGGAAATTAAACTCAGGGCACTTGACCACTGAGCCGCATCCTCAGCCCTATTTTTTGTTGTTGTTGTTTTGTGTAGAGACAGGGTCTCACTGAGTTGCTTAGCACCCCACCATGGCTGAGGCTGGCTTTGAACTTTCAATTCTCTTGTCTTAGCCTCCCTAAGTGCTGGGATTACAGGCTTGTGCCACCGCGCCTGGCTACAAAATATATTTTTCAGTGACTCTAATTTTACTCATTCTATGATAGGATTCTATACATTCAGGTATGTTTTTTCACATATTTTCAGAAGTATGTGCTTATGAATATTCCTTTTCACCTGATTCAGGTTAAATCTGTTACCCTAACACCAAGTCTGTAAAACATTGATAAAAATTTGACCTATCCCTGTGCATTCCCTAAATTATCTTAATTCCAGATACCCCAATATAAATTTTCAATCTATCTCTCTATATATTCATTTTATTTGTTACATTTATAGACATTTTATACACATGATATAGGAAGTTTGACCAGCTTTCTCTTATTAACATAATGTATTTTCTTTTGGTTGTCTCTTGACACATGTTTGTGTAAGATTCTATAAATTCATATGTTTTAAAACTGATTCATGGAAGTATGTTCTCAGGATTATTCATATTTCTCCACAATTGTGTTAATTCCTTAACCCTAAAACTAAGCCAGTATTTAATATAATATTAAATTTGACATATTTATATCTCACATTCTAAATTCCCATAAATCCTGGTACACTGAAATAATGTTTAAATATGTATCACTTTTTATTTGTAATTCTCAATGTTAAATTTCCATACATATACCTTTATATCCTGAATGAGATTTAGGTTGTTTTATATGAATGTTCCAAAATTTAAGAAAAGATGGAGTTATGTATGGATGAAGATGAAGTGTAAAATACAATGTTGTACTGACTTATGTAAGGGTTAGAGGATTAACATAAATGTGGAATAATATGTAATCATGACTATGTACAGCTGAGAATGTGTGGTAATGCATATATCAATACATAAAGTCCTATACAAAAATGAGTCACACAGAGCCATAACAAATGTGTTGTGTAAATAGGAGAACTTGAGTATGAATCTGATATATGATAAACTGTAATGGATATGCAAATGTCACAGTGAAAATTAGAATAAATTTCATATACAAAAAAAGGGTTATGTATGCAAATTGATCATTCAACATTGAAAAGAGTATACCAAATACACTTGAAAAACTATACTATGGTACTTGGATGAAACAAAACCTAGGAATTCATTCCAAGGTAGGTTCAATATTGTATACAATTTGTACTGACTTTGGGTTAGTGTTAGAGAAGACAAAGATTTGTGAGATATAAAAAAAACCCCTAAAAATGTACTTCTGAAAATATGTGAAAAATATAGATGTAATTATAAAATTTTACAAAAGAATTATTCAAGTGTCATATGAATGTATATTAGGTGAATATAAGAATAAAAAGTTGAACCTCATTTAGGATATAGATGCAGAGTCAACATTGAAATTTTGAAAATAAAATGTAATACACGTTTAAAAATTATTTTGGTGTACCTGGATTAAAGGAAATTTACAATTTGTGAGAGAAATATATAAAATTTAATATCATATTTTGTACTACCTTAGGGGAAGTGTTAGGGATTTAACACAAATATGTATAAATATCAATATTTCTGAGAATGTACATCTGAATTATAGTGAGAAAACATAGATGAATTCACAGAATCTTACACAAACTTGTGTCAACAGAGAGCCATAAGAAATTACATGATGTGAATATGAGAAAACAACACTTGTCACAATTAAGCAGCAGTTAATCAGTGATGCCTATAGAAACGAAATATTGAAAATTGAAAAGTCCCAGCAAAATACACTGTAAAATGTATATGAATATTCCAGGATTTAATAAAAGATAGTGTTATGTATGGATGAAGGTAATGTATAAAATCCAATAATGTCATGACTAAGGTTAGGGTTAGAGAATTAACATAGATGTGGAATAATATAAATAATCATGACTGTGTACATCTGAGAATGTGTAGTAATGCATGTGTAAATATATAAAATCCTATACAAGGATGAGTCACAGAGAGTCATAACAAATGTGTTGTGTAAATATTAGAACTAGAGTATGAATCTTATATATGATAAGCTGTGATGGATGTGCAAATTTAACAGTGAAAATTAAAATTCAAGCTGAGTACTATTGGAAATTTATTTGTGGGTGCATGGAATGAAGAAAATGTGTGTATACACAGAAGTATGTAAAATTTTACATCCTGACTTGGGATTAGGTTTATTCTTTAAAAAGGTCTTTTTAAAATACGTGGGAAAATACATGATTAGACAGAATACTAAACAGGGATGAGTAAATTGAGAGTCCTATGAAAATATATTATGTAAATCAGTGGTAATAGGGATGAATTTCATGTACAAAAAAGTTTTTTTATGGAAATTGAACATTGAACATTGAAAATAGTATTCCAAATAAAACTTGAAAACCTATACTTTGGTACCTGGATGAAGGAAAACATATTAATTCATTCTGCAGTAGGTCCAATTTTGTATACAATTTGTACTGACTTAGGGTAACTGTTAGAGAAAAACATTCTTTTGGAGATGAAAAAAAAACCACTAATAATGAATTTTTGAAAAAATATAGAGATAATTACAAAATTTTACAAAGGAATTATTCAAGTGAGTGTCATGTATTAGGCGAATATAAGAATAAGAAGCTGAACCTCATCCAGGATATACAGTGATATAGATGCAAAGTAAACTTTGAAATTTGAACAGAAAATGTTATACATATTTGAATATTATTTCAGTGTACCTGGATGAAAGGAAATTTAGGATTCAAGAGAGAAATATATAAAATTTGATATCATATATTATAACACTGCAGGGTATGTGTTTCAGATTTAACAGAGATATTTGTGAATATTCCTTAGAATGTACATCTGAATATATGTGGGAAAACACAGATAAGTTTATAGAATCTTACAAAACCCTGCATCAACAGAGAGCCATAAGAAAATACATTATGTGAGTATGAGAAATACAGTCACATGCCATATAGTATATGTATAAAATGCATATAAAATATAACACAGAAATATGTAAATAGAAAAAGAAGTAGAGTTGGAAATTCCTACTGGAGTACTTGGAAATAAGATAATTTAGGAAATGTACAGAGATAGGTCAATTTTTTATCAAATTTTGTACTGACATAGATTTAGGGTGAGAGAATTAAACTGTTTGGACAATTATGAATATTCATAAGAATGTACTTCTGAAAATATGCAAAGAAACATACATGAACAGATAGAGTCCTACACATGAATGAGTAAATTGAGAGTCATTTGAAAATGTATTTTGTCAATAAGTTGAAGTCAGAATATATCTCATTTAGGTATACATTAGAAGCAAGAATTAGACAGAAAAAATAGATAAGTTCAGTAAGAATAAAAAACAAAGCCAAATTGAGTCTAGAAATTTAGAGAGCTATTTCGATGTTAATGCCCTCAGAGGTATTTCTCCAAACTTTCATTAGAAACTGCCCCAGCTGCCACCTGTTGCTAAGACAACCATTATTGTCTTCCCAGAAAGATGTTATTTATGCACCTCCCTGATCAATTGCCTGTATGTAGACCTTGTGCTCCATCTATTATCTTCTTGCCAATTGACCCTCTCACAACCATAACTGGGGCCTACTCACATAAGCAGAAATAAAAGATATGAGGAAAAGAAGAGGAGAACAAAGAAAGCATAGGACATATTAAAAGGGAATACACTTGTACGTCTTTCTTCACATATGCTTTACCACACCAAAATAATTTTTGAATGTGTATCACCTGTTATGTATCACTTTCAATGTTGAATTTGCATACGTATCACTCTATATCCAGAATGTGGTTCAGCATGTTAATCTCAATTTAATATATTTTCATATGACACTCCCTGGAATAATTCCTCTGTCAATTATATACTTTCATGTAGGTTTTCACACAAATGATCTCAAGCACATACCAAGGAATTATCCTATATCTCCATATATGTGTTAGTTCTCTAATCCTAAGACTAAGTCACTACAAATTGGATACAATACTGGACCTACTTCAGAATCAATTTCTAAGTTTTATTTTATCCAGCTACCACATTATAAATTTTGAAGGGTATTTGTCATTCTATTTTCCATTTGCAATGTTCAATTTGCATACCAAATACTTTTAATCATATATGACATTCATCTTAACAAGCAATAATTTAAAAAATGTATTTTCAGAGGACTCTCAACTTTTTAATTCCTGTTTAGTATTCTCTCTACTCATGTATTATCCCTCATATTTTCAGAAACTCTTAAAAATATTCATATATCTCCATGTTCAGGGCAATTCTCTAAACTTACCCCCAAGTCAGAACAAGATGATATATATAACATTTCACATATTTCTGTATGTAATCCATATTTTCTTCATTCCAGTACACCCATGAAATCTTTCATTTTTAATTTTCACTATAAAATTGGCATATCCATCACAGTTTATCATATATCATATTCATATTCAAGTCCTCATATGTACAAAATATGTTTGCTAAAACTCTCTCTGCATTATCCTTGTGTAGGATTTTATGTATTCACACACTTTCAGAAGTACACTCATGATTGTTTATAATAGTCCATATTTATTTTAATTCCCTAAATCTAACCTAAATCAGGACAATTGTTTTTATACCTGACATTCATCTGTATATAATTCCATCTTCTCGTGTATCCAGGAACATAAATATGAATTCTAAGTGTGTTTTGCCTGGGCTTTTTCAATTTTCAATATCCCATTTGTATAGGCATCACTGTAATACTGCTGGTTACATGTGACACGTGTTGTTTCCTCACATTCTGAAATATAATATTAGAGAAGCAGAATGAGGGAGGCATTGACACCAGGTGTATTGAAAAATGGCATTATAGAGAATAAAGGCGATCCGGTTAAAAGATGGTGGCCTAGACAGACTCCTCTGTGCTAGTCTCTCCAGGACAGAAGCCTGAAGTAGTGGAAATACCGTCTCCCAGCCAGCTTCATGACATCATCCTACAGCTCATCATCCCCTGCAGGAATTTCACCTGCGCGTGTACACAGGGCCACCAGGAAGCAGCGATTGCCACAAGCAGCATGACGTCAGTGGCGAGTGGCAGAACATAGCTGCAGTGCAGGGCCCCAGCCCAGGTCTTCAGCCCAGGATTTGCCCCGGGTGGGAGGGGCTTGCTGCTACACAGAGTTCCTGGCTCTAGTGCCCACTCAACCACGCAGGGCCCCTAGCAGTTGCTCCTGTGAACAAACGTCTCCCACATGGGACACCTGGCTACTGTTCTTTGTGGATCTCCATTTACCAGGGCAGGATTTCCTGCACCAGGAAATGCTGGACAGCGTCTGCGGGCAAACTTTTACTTCAACACAGCACACTGTGAAACAGTGTCTCCACTGCATCGAAGACTATCAGCAGCCCAGAACTTCACCCTATTGCTGAAGCACATGGCTTCCTTGTGAGACCCTCACCTCACCTAGGACATTCTTCACTGAGGAAATTCCAGTAAGCAATGGACAATGCCACCTACTGGAGGTGAAGGGAAGCAAACCTGTGTATTTACATTGAGATTTTTTTTTTAAAATTTTTATTTTTTATTCTTATTTTTATTTTATCCTTTATCTTTCTCTTCTAATATTCCTTTTGTTTAGTCTTTTTGTCTTATTTCTCTGCTCATTTCTTCTTTCCTTTCTTTTTTTCCTTTCCTTTCCTCTTTTTTCTCTCGCTCTTTTCCCACCCTCTAATCCCCAACAGTTGTGAAACCAAGTATTTGTTATGCAGTAGGATATAGTAGACTGGGATTTCTGAACAGTATACTACAGTGGTATTATGTAGTCTTGTAACTCCCACTTGCATATGTTTTATTTTTCTTACTATCATGTCTCTTCGCTAGCTGTACCCTCTTTTCTTCTTTCTTACTTGTGTTCCCTAACTCTCTTTTGCTCTTTCTACTAACAGCCAACTTCTCTTGGATTGCTTTTTCATGTTTTCTAAGATGTAATAACCATATCCTCACTTCCTACTACCCTAACATTCTATCCTACACCCCACCCTCAAGTTTCTCTAGCCCACCAACAGAAACTATAGACCCTTGTGCAAGCCTATTGTTTACTTATTAGATGTTAAAGGAAATCATAAGTGTTGTATATTGTGACTAAACTGCAAATGTATATAGGAGCTATTAGGAGCTACTTGGTTTGAAACTATATATTGTTGGTATTGAGAATAATTAATATTGGTCTCCCCTTTAAAGGAGAGGTATTGAAACCCTACAGGGAAACTATAACCCTATAGGAGTAAAACCTGTAACTCCTTGGATCAGCAGAACTAGAAAGAAAGCCACACAAACACCATGAAAAAACAAGGGAAGAAATTGCCTCAAAGAAGCCAAGATACTACATAATTAGAATCCATGGTCAGTACAGCAGAAGAAATGACAGAACAGGAGTTCAGGATGTACATAATTAAAATGTTCAGTGACTTAAACAATGATATAAGAGAGCAAGCCCAGTAAGCAAAAGATCATTTTGATAAAGAGATACATAGGCAAATACAGGAAGTAAAAGATCAGTTCAATAAGGAGGTAGAGATTCTGAAAAGGAACCAAAAAGAAATCCTCAAAATGAAAGAAACAATAAAAAAATTAAAAACTCAATAGAAAGCATCACCAACAGATTAGAACACTTGGAAGACAGAACCTCAGATACTGAAGACAAAATATTTAACCTTAAGAATAGAGTTGACCACACAGTGAAGATGGTAAGAAACCATGAACAAAACATTCAAGAACTATGGGATAACATTAAAAGACCAAACTTAAGAATAATAGGGATAGAGGAAGGCATAGAATTCCAAACCAAAGGAATGAGCAACCTATTCAATGAAATAATATCAGAAAACTTTCCAAATATGAAGAATGAATTGGACAATCAAATACAAGAGACTTACAGGACACCAAATGTACAAAATCACAACAGATCTACACCAAGGCACACCATAATGAAAATGCCTAACATTCAGAATAAGGAGAGAATCTCAAAAGCCACGAGAGAAAGGAATCAGATTACATATAGGGGAAAACCAATTAGGAACACTGCAGACTTCTCAACCCAGACCCTGAGAGCAAGAAGGTCATGGAATAGCATATACCAAGCACTAAAAGACAGCAGATGCCAACCAAGAACCTTATATCCTGAAAAATTAAGTTTTGGGTTTGATGATGAAATAAAAACCTTACAAGATAAACAAAAATTAAAAGAATTCACAGCAAGAAAGCCAGCACAACAGAACATTCTTGGTAAAATATTCCATGAGGAGGAAATAAAAAAAACACCAATGAAAACCAGCAGAGGGAGGAGCTACACTAAAGGCCAATCAAAGGAGAAATGCAGTCAAGTTAAAAACTAAGAATAAACCAAAATGACTGGGAATACAATGTTATTATGTCTCCATAATAACATTGAATGTTAATGGCCTAAACTCAGCAATTAAAAGACACAGACTGGCAGATTGGATTTTAAAAAAAGACTCAACAATATGCTGCTTCCAAGAGACTCATCTCATAGAAAGAGACACTCGTGGATTGAAGGTGAAAGGATAGAAAAAAATTTATCACTCACATGGACTGTATAAACAAGCAGGAGTTTCCATCCTCATTTCAGATAAAGTGGACTTCAAACCAAAGTTAGTGAAAAGGGATAAAGGTCATTTCATACTGCTTAAGGGAATCATACACCAACAAGACATAACAATCTTAAATATCTATGCCACAAACAATGGGGTACCCATGTTTTTCAAACAAACCCTTCTCAAATTCAAGAATCAAATAGACCCCAACACAATAGTATTGGGTGACTTTAACACATCTCTCTCACCACTGGATAGATTTTACAAAAAAAAAACTAAACAAAGAATCTACAAGACTTAATAGAAGAATCAATGGTCTAGACTTAATGGATATAATAGAATATTCCATCCTTCAACAAGCAAATACACTTTTCTCTCAGCAGCACATGGATCCTTCTCCAAAACAGATCATACGCTATGCCACAAGGCAAGTCTTAGTAAATACAAAAAAAATAGAGTTAGTATCCTGCATTCTACCTGACCATAATGGAATGAAACTAGAAATTAATAATAGTTTAAAAAAAAGAAGCCACTACAACACCTGGAGACTCAATAATTTGCTGTTGAACAATGCATGGGTTACAGAAGACATCAGGGAAGAGATAAAAAATTTCTTGGAGGTAAATGAGAACTCTGATACAACATACCAAAATCTCTGGGACACTATGAAGGCAGTGCTAAGAGGAAAGTTCATTGCATTAAGCTCATATATTCAAAGATGTAAAAGTCAACAAATCAATGACTTGACTGGTCCCAGGCCAAGGTGAAACTCTGGGTCGCTGGTGGAGTCGCTGTTCCACCGTGGCCAAGGTTTGCTCCCAGGTGTTCACCTGCGCCCCCTGGTGTGTAGGAAGTTCCACTGTGTTAGAAGGTGGTCCACAAAGAACAATAGCTGGGGTTCCACTCAGGAGACAGTCAGTCCACAGAAGCAACTGCTAGCGGTCTCTCGCGGTTGGGTGGGCACTGGGGATAGGTACCCTGTGTGGAAGCAGGCCCGGCTCGCCCGGGGTAAACTCCAGGTTGAAGCCCTGGGCTGGATCCCCCACCACAACTGCACTCCACCGGTCGGCGCCGAAGTCACTCCTCCTGGCTACCACTGTCTCCTGGTGGCCCTGTGCTCACACACGCGAGTGAGTCTCTTGCATGGGTCGGCAAGGCACAGAGAGCTGCCAAAAAACTGGTTGGAAGATGGCACCCCGCTACTTCCAGTTTCAGTCTCGGATAGCCGGATCCCTGTGCTGAGGCCCCCGGCTGCAACTGCTTTTCTGCACCACTGCCTCCCGGTGGCCCTGCGCTCACACAGGCGAGCGAGACTCTTGCGTGGGGCTGCAAGGTGCAGAGAGCTGCCAAAAAACTGGTTGGAAGATGGCACCCTGCTACTTCCAGTCTCAGTCTCGGATAGCCGTAGCCCTGGGCCGAGGCCCGGGCTGCAATCGCGTTTCTCCGGCTGGCACCGAAGCCACGCCTCCCGGCTACCGCTGCCTCCTGGTGGCTCTGCGCTCACACACGCGAGGGAGACTCTTGCGTGGGGTGGCAAGGCGCAGAGAGCTGCCAAAAAACTGGTTGGAAGATG